>JAJIYU010001189.1:0-38497 GCA_030144865.1 Tinospora cordifolia | reverse complement strand
TGTATAAATAATTATACGTATATATATAGATAACATTATTTATATCTATAAATAATTGTATGTATAACAATTACATACACACACACACACACACACACACACACACACACATATATATATAAGTAGTGGGATAATGCTAAAATAACAATCGAACAATGGAAGTATAAAATTATTGTTCTTTTGTTTTTGCTTGTTTTTCTTTTGTTTCTGCTATATCTATGTGTTTCTCTTACATTTATATATATAAACAATTATATAAATAATTGTATGTATTTTTGGGTTAACTGATACCATGTTATTTGTATGTAATGTACATATATATATATATATATATACTCACATTATTTAAATATTAGTCTTGCATTATACTATTATTCATGCATTATCCATCGCTTACTATTTTATATCAACATTCTACCATTATTCACATTATTTCATGATTATTCATTTGTTATACATACGTTAAACCGAATTTTATTCACATGTTATCCTTACATTTTTTATCAAAACAACTGAACATATTTTATACTCGTATTATTTCTGTATTATACCATTATTTACGACATATCCATCTGTTGGTATGTTATACCTCTATCATTACTGATATTATTCCATAATTATTCATATGTTATGTATACGTTATACCACATTTTTATATCAGCAACTGAACAATTTTTATACTCGCATTATTCAGATATTATTATTCTATTATACTATTATTCATGCATTATCTACCGTTTGCTATTTCATATCAACATTCTACCATTACTCATATTATTTCATGATTATTCATATGTTATATATATGTTATACCAAATTTTATTCACATGTTGTCTCCACATTTTTATCAAAACAATAGAACAATTTTATATCCGTATTATTCAGTTATTATTCTTGCATTATATCATTATTTACAAAATATCCATAGGTTGGTATGTTATACCACTACCATTACTGGCATTACTCCATAATTATTCATATGTTTTGCATACGTTTTACCGCATTTTTATATCAATAATCAAAAAAATTTTATAATCGTATTATTCAGATATTATTATTGCATTATACCATTATTCATGCATTATCCACCGCTTGCTATTTTATACCAACATTCTACCATTACTTACATTATTTCATGATTATTTATATGTTATACATACGTTGTACCAAATTTTATTCACATGTTATCCCTGCATTATTTACATGTTATCCCTGCATTTTTACCAAAACAACAGAACAATTTTATATTCATATTATTCAGTTATTATTCTTGCATTATACCATTATTCACGAAATATCTATCAATTGGTATATTATACCTCTACCATTATTGGCATTATTCCATAATTATTCTTATGTTATGCATGCATTATACCGCATTTTTATATCAACAACCGAACAATTTTTATACTCGTATTATTCAAATATTTTTATTGCATTATACCATTATTTATGCATTCTCCACCGCTTGCTATTTTATACCAATATTCTACCATTGCTCGCATTATTTCATGATTATTCATATGTTATACATACATTATACCAAATTTTATTCACATGTTATCCCTGCATTATTCACATGTTATCTTCCCATTTTTTACCAAAGCAACCGAACAATTTTATACTCGTATTATTCAGTTATTATTATTGCATTATACCATTATTGACACATTATTCATCGGTTGGTATGTTGTACCTCTACCATTACTTGCATTATTCCATAATTATTCATATGTTATGCATACGTTATACCACATTTTATTCACATGTTATCCCTGCATTATTTACATGTTAACCCCGCATTTTTTTATCAATAACCGAATAATTGTTATATTCGCATTATTCATATATTATTCTCACATTATTCTACAAAAAAATATAAAAAGAAAAAAAACCCAGTTCCCGCCCTAAAAAAATCCTGCGAGAATACCCATCTTCTTCAGAGTCACTATTGTTTGTTTTCTTTGTGCGTTTAAATTCTTCTATTTTCACTATTCATCTTTCTTCTGTTAATCTTCATTTGTTGTTGTTGTTTTTCTTTGAGTATTTGGGAACGAAATATCTACTTTTGCATTTGGGAACGAAATCTCTGCTTGTAACGGTTGGTCTTCTTCTTTGTGCATTTCAGTTCATCGATCTTCTTTGTTTGTCTTTCTTCTATTAATCTTCATTTGTTGTTGTTCTTCTTCTTTAGGTATTTGGGAATGAAATATCTACTTCTACATTTGAGAACGAAATCTCTACTTGTAACGGTTGGTCTTTTTCTTTGTGCATTTCAGTTCATTGATCTTCTTTGTTTGTTTCTCTTCTGTTAATCTTTATTCGTTATTTGTAGAATAGCTGCAGAATCAACACAATCATCTGCTTGTAACTATTGTTATTCTTCTTTGGGTGTTTGAGAACGAAATCTCTACTTGTGCTGGGTACGAAATCTCTACTTGTGGGTTTGGTAACTATTATTGTTCTTTTGTTATTATTGTTATTATTTAATTTTTTTGTTGTTCTTGTTATTTTTTTTTCTTTTTTTTTACTAAAGAAACCTTATGTTTGGTTTTATTGCATATGGTAACTCAAAAACATGCTAGAGTCTCTAAAAAAAAAAAGAAAATCAGATTAGTAGCCGACCATTCACATTTTCTGGATGCTAAGACTGACTTATTAATTTTTACTATCGACTTATTTTTGTTCTTCTATTTAGGAATTGATATATTTAGCTATACGTAGATAAAAAATGGGTTCATATTTCAAGGTTAACTCTCACATCTAAAATTAAATAGCATTATTTATTGTTTGCTTGCATTATTCAAAATTTAAGTAATTTTCATTTTTTAGGTTGTCTCAAGAGCATAGAGATGGTGCTCGAAATTTTATCAATTTTGCGCGTGCAATTTTAGGAAGTATAGACATAATATCGTGTCCTTGTACAAAATGCAAGAACTTGGATCGCCACTGTTATGATTTAGTATATGAGCTTTTAGTCATAAAATGTATGGATCCTACACATACTAATTAATTTTTTCATGGAGAAAGGCTTGAAACATGTGGTTCTATCTCCGAAGATATACCCATGAATGAGACATACAAAATGTACAAGGACTATGCATATATTCAAAAAGATCATGATAAATAGAATGAGCATGAAATTGAAGAAGAAGACCTCACACATTTAGTTGAAGAGGCAGAGACACCTTTATATCCTAGTTGCTTGGAACATACTAAAATTTTACCAACAATAGTTTTATTCAAGTTAAAAGCTTCATATGGTTTATCAGACACTAGGTTTAATGAATTACTTAAGATTGTTGCTAATTTGCTTCCATCTGATCAAACTCTTCCTAGTTCTTTATATGCAACAAAAAGACTGCTAAAGGCATTTGATCTTGGGTACGAGAAGATACATGCTTGTATTAATGATTGTTGTTTACTTAGAAATGAGTTACACGATACAGATTTATGCCCCAAATGTAGTTCGTCTAGATGGAAATCTAAGCACACTCAAAAAAAGACAAAAATCCCTAAGAAAGTGTTGCGTTATTTTCCAATAATTCTAAGACTTCGAAGAATGTATGAAGTGGCTGAAATAGTTGAACAATTAACATAGCATTAAAATAACAAAAGTACAGATGGAAAAATGAGGCATCCGGTTGATTCACTTGCATGGGAAACTATAAATGACAATCATGAATCTTTTTCATTAGATCCTAGAAATATTAGATTTAGATTGGCTACGAATGGTTTTAATCCATTTTAAGACCTTAGTTCAAGGTACAGTTGTTGGCCAATAATATTAGTTACATATAACTTGCCTCCATGGTTGTGTACGTTCAAGGATAATTTAATATTGACATTACTCATTCCTGGGCTGAAACAACCAGGAAATGATATAGATATTTACTCAGCACCTTTGATAAACGATTTGAAATTGTTATGGACAAATGGAGTTGACATGTATGATGCATTTACAAAATCAAAATTCAACTTAAGAGCAATCTTAATGTGGACTATAAATGATTTTCCTGCTTATGCAAATATGTTTGGGTGGTCAACAAAAGGAAGATTTGCATGTCCTATTTGTCACTTGGATACTTGCTCTGAATGGTTACGTCATCGTAAAAAATTCTCATACATGGGTCATAGAAGATTTTTAGCTCATGGCCATCCATATCGAAAAAAAGAGTTTGGTTTAATGGTAAACAAGAGCTACGAGGAAAACCAAAGTGGTTTACAAGTGACGCAATTTTTGCAGAGGTAGAAAATATTGTAAATGATTGGGGGAAGAGCAAACAAAGGAAGAGAAGGAACAAACATGGAAGAAGAAGTCAATTTTCTTTGAATTGCTGTATTGGAAGGTATGCTTACAAATTTGTGTCATTGTACTTTAAATTCATTTGTTTTGTGAAACATAATATGGATTCATTCTATTTCATACCATATGAAGTAATTAAGTCATATTTATGTAGAGCTTGCTTTTACGTCATAATTTGGGTGTGATGCATATTGAAAAGAATATATGTGATAGTATTATTCACACTTCTAGATGTGAAAGGCAAATCAAAAGATGGACTCAATGCTCGTAGAGATTTGGAATGTATGAATATTAGAACTGAGTTACATGTTGAGAAGCGAAGAGATCGATTATATTTACTTGCTACAATGCACATTTTTTCAAAAGAAGAGGAACAAATTTTTTTAGAAGATTAACAAATTTGAAGTTACCTGACGGTTATGGGTCTAACATTGGAAATTGTGTGTCGATTAAAGAATGTAAGATACTTGGCTTGAAGTCACATGATTGTCATTTATTAATTAATGCAACAAATTTTCCTGTTGCTTTGAGAAGAGTTCTACCAAATGGTCCAAGATATGCAATTTCACATTTTTGTAAATATTTTAATGTACTTTGTGATAGGATCGTTAATCAAAATTTATTATTGGACTTGGATGATTCAATAGCCGAAACTTTTTGCATTTTTGAAAGGTTATTTCCTCCTTCTTTTTTTGATATTATGGTTCACTTAACAATTCACTTGGGACGAGAAGCTTGTTCAGGTGGACCAGTCCAATATCGATGGATGTATCCATTTGAGAGGTAGAATATATATCACTTTAATGTGTTTAGCTACTTTATTATATATGTATCTTAATCCATTGTTCACCAAATAATTGAATGTACTAATCGTTGTGGTGTTTTAGATTCATGAAAGTACTAAAGGGCTATGATAAGAATCGTGCACGACCAGAAGATTGTATAACTAAATGATATCTTGCCAATGAGCGTACCATATTTTGTAGCAAATATATTGAGAAAGCATGTGAGGCAGGGATTCAATCGACACGCAATGAAGATGTTAAAAATAAAGATGAAGAAAATGAAATAATATTGGAGAGCTACCTAATTCTTAGTAAAAAGAAAGTTATGCTTCCATCAAATATCTTGGATATTGTTCACCGTTATGTTTTATTAAATAGTTTAGAAGTTCAACCTTACATAAAGTAAATTTATTGTTCTTATAATCCATATCATAAATTATAAATATCTTAGTGCCTCGTTCAAGTTGGAGCTAACTTTATGTTGTTTATTAAAATGCACTTGAATGAACTTCAACATTCAAATAGAAGATTATTAAGGAATGAACATTTATTGTATAAAAGACAATAGATGGATTCATGATAGGGTAAAAAAACATTTTTCAACATGCATTTCTATTTATCTTAGTAAGTAGTACTCATTATATTTTTTTCTATATGATCAGATTAAGGAGCTTGCTGGGCATAACAATGTTTCTATTAAGCTAACATAGCTCACACTAGGGCCTAGGGAGCAAGTATTATTGTGTCAGAGATATGTAATAAACGGTCTCCGTTTTCATACAAAAGATGAAAAAAAATCTCAACAAAATAGTGGTGTTTTAGTTGAAGCAATAACTCTTTGTAGGTTTAGTGCAAAAGATCAATCACAACAATCTGGAGGGGTTACTTATTATGGAGTCTTAAGAAATATCATAGTTCTTGATTATCATACTTTTCATATGCCTATTTTTAAATGTGATTGGGCTAATATTGTCAATGGTGTCAAGAAAGAAGAAGGATTTACATTAATCAATCTTCATGAGGGGCAATCTCAATTTGATAAGGATCCATATATTCTTGCATCACAAGCAAGGCAAGTTTTCTATTCTAGAAAATGACACATCTAACCGGTATGTCGTTTTGAGAGCTCCTTCAAGAGGTTTTCATGAGTTACAAGCATATGAGAAAAGTATAAACTTGACACGTGAGCCTTTGAACATGTCTACATTTGGAGATGGAAACTTGGAACACTGTGCTAGGATTGACCTAAATGGCACTATTTTGTGAATAATGTAAGTATTAAGTTCTATAATATAACTGATTGAATTTTTTCTTGAATTTTTGTCTGATTTTATATGCTTGAAATGTGTACTAAATCCTACTTTTTAATTATGTAATAGTTCTTTATTGCATCTAAATTAATTAATTAATTTATTTTTATTTTGTATCAACAGGCATATTATATCTTTTATAGACACTATGACAAAAAAGAAGACTTTAGAAGCTGATGAAGTAAGTATTTTATCTTCATTGATATTCGTAATGATGCATTTTTTGTCAAGTTATGTGAATATTATAAGACAAATAATTCTATATATATGAATACATTTTTTTTCAAGTCCTCTAAACAAGCTGAGAAGAGAGCTAAGAAGCAATGGACAACCATGTTAGCTGCAATAAATCATTCTGAGAATGAAAGTGTGAAACTGTCTAATGAGAACTCCAACTCACCAAGATCATTACCTAATACAGAAAGAATGATAGCATAACAACAAAGAAGCGTGGACCCACTAGGATGGGTTTGGTTTTGGGATATGCTCCTGGAATGGAAGTTAAGTTCAATGAAAGAGGGCAGCCAATGTCGATTAATTCTGAGAAGTTATCATCTTACATTGGTGTAATTGTGCGACAACACGTACCTATAGTAATTAAATATTGGCATCATGTGGCTCCAGAAATGAAAAAAACAACTTTGGAGGTTAATTGAGGTCTGTGTATAATTGAATTATTTATTCATAAGAGATTCTAATAATTTATTTGTAGAAATTCTTTAATTTATCATTTTTTGTACATATCTTATTAGATTTGTAGTTGACAAATCTAATAAGGCTATGATACTATAAAAGATGAGACAAAGCTGGAGGCAATATAAGTTCAAAGTTTCTACAACAATTAGAGAAACAATGAAAAAGAAATATAGAAACTTTGTAGACAAATATCTTAAGCCTAGCAATGTGATGTCTCCTACAGAGTGGAAAACTTTTGTTGAAGAAAGATTATCCTAAGAGTTTCAGGTTTGTTGCATGTTTCTTATATACTTTAGATTTGAATCATCACTTCTTTTTCATTATTATTAATATATTCATTTTATTAGGCAAAAAGTAAAAAGTTTAGTGAAATGAGGACTAGTCAAAAGCTATTGGACACAATGAGTAAGAAGGGTTATGCTCGTTTGGAACATGAATTCGTAATGGTCTTGGCACGTACTTCATTTTATTTTTCCTCTTTATATTTTTACATAAGCATATATGTTGTAAATGTTACTATTTTCCATATTTTATAAGGAGGCCAATAAAAATTCAGATTCAGTTGCAAGAGTAGATGTATGGACAAAGGGTCATTTGAGAAAGAATGGTGAGCCTTTAAATGAAGCAATTCAAGAAACAATTGTAAGTAAATCATTAAAGCAAATGATATGTAGTTATATATATTGAAATTATATAACAATAGAAAGTTATCAAGTTAATTTACTTGTTTTTATGTGAATGCAGGAAAAGATTAATGAAATTAGTCAATTTACCACTAATTCAGTTGAGAGAGATAACTTAAAAGAGGATGTCATTACTAAAGTATTGAGACCTGAGCATCATGGGTGAGTTCGAGGACTTGGATTTCAGGCAACACCTTCAAAGGTTGATGCTCAAATTCAAGTAATGGAAAAGTAAAGGTCTTAGAAAAAATAATTCAAGATCAAGCAGAAAGGATAAAATACTCTTGAAGAAAAATCAAAGAAGATGGATACACTAGAGGAAAGAGTTGAAGCATTGACTGTCATGTTCTTAATGCAATCTCAACAAGTGATAACTACATTTGGAAATTTCTTTGGTTTATTATTTTGCAGTTTGATTATTACTTAAATTTATATAGTGAAATATACTTTACGATATGGTTCAATAGCTTCAAAGCCCAAATGGAAGAAACATGAATATGATATATTTAAAAGCTCAAACACCACAAGTAAAATATATTTTGAACCCAACTTTGATTATAAACTTTTATTCTTATAATGTTTATATTATCTTTAATTTGTTTATGTATTATGTAGTCACAATAGGGTAGCAAACCCACCCATGAAAAAAATGCTTTCTGAGAATGTTAGATGCAAATTATTGAATTGGCATCCCGAAAATGAAAGAGACGAAGAAGTTGTAGCAGTAGGAAAGATTTCTTCTATAGATTATAACGCTAAAGTTTATGGTCTCCCACTAGGCTTTAATTGTTGGAGATTTTGGGTTGTAAAGGTTGTGAATGAACATGCTGATTTATATAGACCAACATCAGAAATTCATTACTTGAGTGATGATGTTGGAAGTACAACCGCTTGGCCAAAGAAGTACATAAGACTATTATAAATAGGTATGCTTTTATAAATTAATTATTGTCTAAAACTGCAATATTTTGTTACATTTCTTCCATGTTAAATGGCAGGTTTTATAGAGATTTTTTTGTCACACAAAGGTTTTCTCTAACTTTTGACTTATTCAAAAGGTTTTTGCTCATCATTTTTGTCACACTTTCTTCTTGGACAGTCACGTCCACAACCGTCATTGCTGCTACTGTTCTTCTTCTTTTTCTCACAACTACTTTTCTTCTTCTTTAGTATAAGGTATTTACTCTGCATTTACATTTTCAACTTTCATCTCTTTCACGTTCATGACTTTTAATGTTTGTTGATTACTATTATAGCTTTTAGTTTAAGATTAATAAACAATGTGAAATTTCATCTCTTTTACGTATGCTTTTTAAGAAAAATTAATATAGAGGTTTAGGTGTCCAATCCCCTAGTGGGGCTTAGTGTTCTATGGATCATGTAAAACTATGCATAGTATCCTTTTTAGTTTTGTTCTTATATGTCTTTGTTAGATATTGAGTTGTTTTAACTATTATAGTTAGCCTATTATTTAGTACCATTTGAAAGTTTGTACTACAGTTAGCCTATTATTGCTAATCCGTTTTTCTCGTGCAATCAAGATAGATGAATACCTTATACAAACACATAGACACCCATATATAATGCTCTTCCTATTTAGTCCATTTTGTCTATATAGACAAAAATTATAGCAGTTATTGGTGAAGTTGCATATTTCACTTCAATAGCAGACTGCAACTTTCATTGAAAGCACTCCAAAAAAACTAAGAACTATCATCATAACTTGAAACAAAGAATTAAGTTTCTCATGATAATATTAACCTAGGCAAAATAAAACAAATTAACTGTCTTTGTATTTAAACCAACAATATTATTAGCAGAGTAATGCTTGATACACAATATCATACCAGGTGTGACATCGGCAATAGGTTGATCATCAAAGGTTTCATCATCTATCTAGGGTTGTACCAAGGTGAGTCTACTTTTGTAGTTACCGTAAATATAACAAGATCTCTTACATGAATAATTATACAGTGAAGCAGTATAAAATATTTTATGCAATTAATGTGCTTCTAAATATGAATTTCTGATATTTAATTCATACTTTTTTTTATTCTAGTTTCTTGTATACTTAGATCTATTTGCATAATGGACATTTCTTGCATGTTATATTTCTTCCATGTTAATTAGATTTTGTTCAAGTAGGTCGATTTTGAATTCAATCTTTACTGAATACGTTGCATCCAATTAGATTGAAACTTAAAATTCTAAAGCCATCATGCCTATTACATTGTAATTGGATGTTATCTTTAACCTATCTGTGTCTTCGCTTTCCAATGAGTCATACTCATTGTTATGAAACGTAATAATCTTTGGAACTCAATATCTATTATTTATTGCAGTTAGCCTATTATTTGTTACAGTTAGCAATATTTTGAAATCTTTCATAGTTTGTACTAGAAATTAATTAGTACCATTTGAACATCCTATGTTAAGGTGAAAGAGATAATGTTGAAATGTGCCCTCTTGATTGTAATGTTGTTCCAATATGAAGACCACCCATAATGACGTATTACCCTCTAAATTACATACTCAGATTAATGGCACAATGACCATTTTCTTATTTACTCATTTGACTCTAATATACTTAGTCACACACACCAACATAAGAAAAAGGATAATAGAGCTTCTTGTCCATGGGAGGGAAAGTACAACACAATTCTTGAGCTAATAGGCTAACCTTAAGGAAAAGTACAGCGCAATACTTTAGCTCTTATTCTTATTTTTTTAAAAAAATTAATCTAATTAAGTTCATTTTTTATTTGATGTAGGTATATATAAAGATTGGAATAATGGAGAACTTGAGTTTATATACTTGGATTGTGTATCAAGATGAGACGTGATGATTCTTCGAAAAGAATTTTTGCTTATAAAACTTTTTATATTTTATTCGCTCCTGATATGCACGTCTATGCCCCCACCTATATGATATACCATGTCTGGATCATATTTGTGCAGGGCTGGATACTATCTCTTTAGGACGATTCGAATGATTAGAATTATTATTCTAATCTAATCATATTCGATAACTCGAATATATTATAGAATATAACTAATTCTATATTTTTGTTTATTAGGATTAATAACGATAAGTATTGTAAATAATAATTACACTTTTTGATAAATTATATATATGTTTGGCACTATGAAATTTATTATTCTTAAGTGATACTAAATGAGGCATTTGAAATGATAAGACAAATGTTTAATAATGTTTAATTTATATTATAAATATATAGATACAGGTAAATATATGTAATATATATCGCAGTAAAATATTATTACGTTTAAAAAGAATGACACATATGACAACGTTCAGTTTTCCTTGTAAGACACATGATATAATAACGTGCAAACGATTATTGTTGAAATACTTGAGTTTTCACAACGGGCACATGCATGTTGTTAAGTAATGGACATACAACAACAATTACTTGACCGTTGGGGTTTTCCGCTATTATAACACGTCTATGACAACAGGTATGATGATCGTTGTTGAATATGTGTTAAAAGATTGAAACATTTAACAACGTGCAAACGTTGTTGTAACTTGAGTTTTTAGACTGATACACAATGCATTACAACAACAAGCTTGTGACCGTTGTTAAAGGTTAGGGTTTCTACAATGTGCGCCTATTGTTATAACATGTCTACAACAACAGGCATAGTGACCGTTGCTGAATATGTGTTAAAAGATTGAAGCATTCAACAACGAGCGAATATTGTTGTAACCTCAGTTTTAGACCGATACACAACGTTTTACAACAACATGCTCGTGACCGTTGTTAAAAATAGTAGTCGTTTAACAACACCTTGATCAACAGCATCACCATAAACGTTGTCGTATGGGTATAACAACGAACATTGCACATTGTTGTAAATGTCATTTCTTGTATTATAGCATATATTATATCATCATATATCATGCATCATTGTTTATGTAGTTCTAAGCATGTATATTCTAGACATGACATGTACAATCAATTCAAATGAAGCATGAATATTCAAAGCTTAGTCGCACGTGCAAGCTTTATTTAAATCAAAATAATAAAATAAAACCCAGAAATCATTTTCACCTTTGATGCTTAAATCATTCCTAGTCTTGTGGTGTTATCTCAAGCTTTCTTTGAGCTTTCAACCTTAAAGGTTAAGAATCAATGCACTCACTATGAAGAACAAATTTTAACCCTCTTTTTTATGCTTAAGGAGGGAATAAAGAGGCTCTTTCTTTCTCTTAAACTAGAAGAGAACTAAGAAGATGATGAAGAATAGAAAACTGATATAGGATGGTTTGAGGGGAAGAAAATGGTGGTATTTATAGGTAATATTAGTTAATCATTAGCCAACTTGCTCACATGCAAGTTTTATAACTTCCCCACATGCTTCATGTGACTATCTTCCCCACATGGTTGACGTGACTTGCTTCTCCACATGCTTCATGTGACTTGCTTAAATCACATGCCTTCTCACTTCTTACATCATTATTTCAATACCTTGCACATATGCATTGTCACACCACATACCTTGTCACACCATATACCTTGGTACACCACTCCATACCTTTGATGTTTTTATATCATTATTTTTCATACCTTGTCGCACTACATTTTGTCTCACACCACTCCTTATACATCCACTTGTGCCTATTTGGTATCATTTTCTCTCTAATTTATTATTTTATTTTATGTCTTGTGTACTCAAAATTTAGTTTCTTAAATCTTTTATTGAATAATGAAATTCAAATAATATTTTAAATTATTTGTTATTTTTGTTTTATATACCATGCACACATATACTTGATTTTATTAAATTTTTACTCAATAAATTCTAATATTTTTAATAAAATTTCTAGGTCCTCTAATAATGCTTTATTTTGTAAATTATTTACAAATCACTTTTATTTGTATACATTTATCAGTATTTAGATACAATGATTGTTTTATCCCTGGGCAATAAAATTACCATTTTAACCTGAAGGCCAAATTTTACCTTTTGGGCCTTAAGAACTTCTTTTGGGTTTTTTTTAGGCCTAAGAATTGAAATTTATATTTTTAAGTATTTTATTTACTTTAACTATTATTCAAAAAGTTTTATAAATTCGTGAGATATTACACCTTTCCATTCTATTTTACTTGTTTCCTACGCACAAGTATTGGCAAGTATGGACTTTACTTGTTTCCTTTCTATTTTACTTGTTTCCTATAGTCGTTTTGAAAACATTACATAATCTTTTCGCACATGTTTTATTCGTATTACTACAGTAGTGAGAAGAACTACCGTAGGAACCAGAACATAGTGTTTTGTTAGATTTTCTAGGCAGGAACACACTACTACGATAGTGTTTTTCATTATTGCAATAACCGGTGAGATGATCACTTGTGAATTTTTGTGTTTTTGTTCTGATTTGGCCACCCTTCGTATATTTGATTGTACATATTTTACATCATAAATTTCATATTTTCTCAAGGTTTACTTTATTTGAATTATTTTATTTTATTTTGATTATTTGACAAAATTTTGGGGTATTACAAGTTTTTAGTTTCCTGGTTTTATTTTAAGTCAGGCATATTGGTCTCAGTTTTTTCTTGTTAGTTTTAAAGATATTTATTTAATTTAATTAAAGGTCATTGTATAACTTGGATTTAAACACTGAATTATATTTCAAATTTTATTTGGTTTATTTGGTTTACAAAAATCTAGAATCTGTATAAGTTATTTGCGATCAGGAAGTCTTATGGAGTTGGGACAAAAAAAAAGAAGAAAAAGAGATAAAAGTGACATCTCATCTTTTGGGTGGCCATGATGATTGACAATTCGCACGTGACTTTAATGTGTCTAATTATTAACTCAAATGCATTATGGTAATTGTGCCATTCAAAACCGGAACGAGGGCCATTGGGGGGAGGCAAGGTGTAACACCTTAAGTGGTTCATGAGACAAAATAGTGCACTCCTACACTAGTGTCCTTCGTGTGGTTCTTACGGTATTTACTCAATTCTCAATGGGGTTTCTTGAGACAGAGCAATGTATTGTTGTACAAGTGTGTAGTGCATTGTTCCATGTTGTGCACAAAATAATAACATGATATTCATTTTAGTTTGGGGTCTTATCCCTACAGTTTTGCAAAATTTATGACGCACTTTGTTTGCTTCTCAATGCTTAATAAGACCATGATGATTTTATCACTTGGTTTCTAAGGTTTCAAGGTCAAATGACATGTTTTTCTCTATTGGTCAAAGGTTTGATGGTAACAATGTTTACATTGGGCCTATCCTAACTACAACCACTTGATTCTAGCTCCTCTAGTCATCATATTATGCCATTTTTACTACATTTTGAAGTTGGGTTTGAGTACTTCTCAATAGTGTATGGGTCATGGTCTATCATATACATTGTTAATTTAAAAAATGAGCCCAAAGTGTGTTGGTCACCATGTCTCTGAGGCTCAAATTTAGGTGCATAACTACCCAATGTTGTGAGCTAGGTTTGAAATCTATTTGTCATAGATTTCTATCATTTTAGTGTATTTGTTATCATGGCAAAGGCCACAACCTATTTGTATATAAGGGTAAATGTGCTATGGTTCATGGTTTACACAAAACATCCCTTAAATTAAACAGATAACTGAGTTTTTGTCATAGACACCATGCACAGGAAATGACCTATTTCAATCATATATGTGAATAGGAACAAGGTAGTTTTGAGAAATAATTATAAGGTATTGGTTTGTTGGTTTCCCAAGCTCTCAAAGCATGTCTTCTCCCATGTCCCATGTCTTTCTCCCAAAGTTTACACACTTAAAAGAATGAGAGATTCCATTCTCTCTTTCTCTATTTTCAAACAATGGGTTCTTATGTCAAGGGATGGCTTTGTAAGTTGCATCTAGAACTAATAGGGGTGCTCTAATCAAGAGAAAAGGTTTCATTTGATGATTGAATCATGCATACCCATTAGAAAAAAAATCAACTGCCATGGCTATTGCAACTACCATTTGCACTAATTTGAAAAGTGCCCAATGAATGATATTTCCATTTATCTACCTTTCCAAAGAGGGCGTGATCCAAGTCATTCCCATCATAGCCAATGAATATCAAGTGTAATCTTCCACGAGTATATCATAGGTTGCAATGGACCCTTGGATTGGTAAAAATCTCAAAGCAAACTAGGCACGTCATGATGTTTTCTTTCTAGGCATTGCGGCACAGAACAACACATCGCCCCTCTTTTTTTCTCTTCACTTTTCTGGCGTAGCGTGATGTTTTTTCTTTTAAAACTTCCTCAATGTTATGAGCACTTTGACATGAATTTCTTTGCTTAATTCAATCATTTCGTACTTGAACTAGTTTTCTGATTATCCTTGATTTTCATGTCTCTATGTTTAAATTAATTAGTTCTTGAACATGATTAGGCATTATTAACCGAGGTTAATTACAATTATAATTTTGGGGTATTACATTGCGATAGCCTATCTTTGCGTTATAACTCTCTTAAAGCGCTTAACACAAAGAAAAGTCATTAGCTACATGACTTTCAGCTCAACATGTCCGATCTAGACCATGAAAAATTTGGTGTTGGTCAACTTTTCCACCAACAATATCAATTATAAGTCCATATCCATTAATAGTACATTTGTACGTTGAAATTTTTTAATTTTAATTGTTATATATGGGTGGCTTATTCAATGATTGAGTTATTTATATTCGTGTGTTAGTTTCTTAAATTAAATTGTAAACATTCATAATTAATGTTAAAAAATATTCTAACATTTTATATTATATAAACCGTATGTTACAAGTGTATAAGAATTCAAAATTTTTGTGATGACACTTTTATTGAGAAGCAATTTATTTTAAATCTAATTACAAGTTATAACTTATTTGTAATATCTCCTTCCTGAATTGATGTATTTTGGTTCGTGGTGGAGGCAGTTGTATATTTATAAAATTAAATACCTATGTCTTTGCTTGTGTGTTTCTTTTTTATTTGTTTGGATCATCGCAATCTATGCATTTGATATTTGACTTTTGTTTATGTTTCACACATAGTTAGGGTGATAATTTATAACACGATACAATAACCCGACTTGAATATGACATAAAGTAATGAGTTCGGATTTAGCGTAAATGAGTTTGGGTCAAAACGGTCAACCACGATTAGAGACAACTACATTTGGGTCATAAATAAGTTAATCTGATAAACTTGAAAATGAAACATTTAACGTGATTATAGATAAGTTAAGAGATAAATTATAAATAAATTAATTTAAAATTAATGTATTTATTAAATTTTTGATAATATAATTTTTATTATTTCTTTATATATAACTTTTTACAAATTCAATTTATTTTTAATATTGTTTATATTGTTATTAATATTTTTATAAAAATATTTTTAAAATTGATTATAAAAAGTTAGATAGGTTATATAAATAGGTACACGCTTATGAACACAGTTACGACATGACTCGTTTATGACATAATAACATAAATTGTCAACCTTACAATAATTATTTTCTTTCTATTATGAATTTTCTCATTATCTCACTTAATAGCTTCTATAGTTACTTTGATTTGACAAATATTCCTACTCTTATTGTATTTTTTTTTAAATGTTTCATATGCTATATTATAATTTGTTTCCTATTCTCTCTATTTCTTGAAGTTTTCATTAGGTATCCATTTGCCTTAAATTAAAAAAAAACGATTATTTCTATATCTAATATCTTCATACCATTACTACCTTAAACTTAGTATTTGGGTCTAACTTCTTTTATCTGTAGCCCTCCGTGGTGCATAGGATCATTGCTAATCGTTGTTGCGTTTACGTACAGAGATACTACCATGTGCCAATTTGTAGAAACACCACGCATCTCATAACAAGAACCCTACAATCTTCTTCTCTTGTGTCCAGCAACTTACTCCTCTCGTATACGTATCAAAATCCAAGATAATGGCCCAGCAAAAACCCTGTCCTCTCAACATATCCAAGGAAAAAAAAAAGAAAAAAAAAGACAGTAGAAGACAAGGAGAATTGCCCGTTGTTGTAACCCCATGCATTAAGAGAGAATATTCATGACGGGTTCAGGAGTTGTAGTTTGGCCCAAATGGCTAGCCCAGTGCGGCCCATTTTGGCTTAGAAATATTCACACAAGGTTCCAGCCCTTACAAATTATTAAGAGAAAAAGACGTTCCTATACAATATTTTAAAATATAGGAAAAAATATGTATGTATATATTGTTTTTTAATATATTACAAAAATATCAGATATTGTAATAATATACATGTATCCAACTTTTAATTACATAAATACCAGAAACTTTGACACGTTTAAAAACCAAAAATAACCGTCGTTAAATATAGCCGTTACCATTTCGAACGGAGAAATAACGCGAAATCAGGGAGAAAAATAGAAAGTAGTTAAAATACTCATGTGCACCGATCTGAAACCATAAACGAACGCCTAATGTAGCAGAACACGAAGAAATCTGTAATCACCAAACCATTTTGGTCGAACAAAAAGTCTATAGCAGCAGATATGTTCTATACGATATGTAAAAAATTGCAGATCTAAGAATTTTTTTGTTTTGCAAACAGAAATTAGGCATAAAATGATGTATATAGTACAATATATTGTGTGTTTAATGATATTGATCGGTATCAGAGACGTCCAACATCACAAGATATTGTGTGTTCAATGATGTTTATAGTATATATTGTTTCGTTTCACTGATTTCTGCGCTTTAAATAATATGAGTTCACCTCTGATAATGCATTCCTCTTTTACATGTACTAGATAGAATGTGACTAGGTAGTGTTTGATGAAAAATCTAAAAGACAATAAACTGTAGATTATGAATCAAGATTTCACCGTGTAAAATGTATACAAATTACATTGTGATTGGATTTTTATAGCAACTACAATGATGGATCTAGCTATAAATAATGTATATATTGTATGTAATGAAATTAATGAATATATGCAGCATAAACGCAGTATTAACTTTTTAAGAGAATATGTAATGATGTCAGTTTTAACTAAAACAAACTTTGTATATTTAGTGTATATTTTATGTATATTTATTGTATATCATTTATTTTTTTAATCACTGTTCAATATTTGTGAAGGGGAATTAGTTTTATGTATATTTTTTTGTATATTCTATGCATATTTGGTGTGAATAATCTGTTTTCTTGATTTAAAATCAACTCATTCTTCTACACGATGTTAGATTTTGTATATTTTCTATATATTTGTTGTATACAGATTGTATATTTGTAGTATATTTCTTGTATATTATGTGTATACAGTATGTTTTTTTATCATTGTCAAATTCAACTCTATAGGACATTAGTTTTTTTTTGTATATCTTATATATATTTGTTATATAAAGATTATATATTTGTGGTATATTGCTTGTATATTTTGTTTATACAATCTGTTTTATGTAACATTATTCAATGTATGTGAAGAAAACTAGTTTCTTAATATTTTTTGTATATGTCTTATATATTTTTTGAATATTTGTGTGTACATTCTACTTTCCTGATTATTGTCCAATTAATCTCTGTAGAGGATTAGCTTTCTGTATATATATTTGGAGTATATTTTTGGTATATTTGGTGTATATAGACAATTTTCTTATCATTGTTCAATATCGATGATTGGGATTTAGTTTCTGTATACATCTTATATATTTTTAGTATATCAGTCTATAAATTTCTTTGACAAATGATAATGGATAAGATACTAATTTTAGTTCATCACAGTGGGTTATGGGTCAATTCAAACAAATATGAAAATTTTAAGGTGGATGGTGTACTAGTATCACTTAACACAACTTTCATGATGTAAAAAGGAATTTTGGCTGATAAGCTGAAAGTAGATTTACCAAAGAGATCACTAAATATAAGATATTAAGTTCGAGGAGACTACCCTCGTCTGGACATCAATGATGATATGTCATTGATGTTCTATTTAGAATTGAAGAAAACTGAAATAGATTTAATGAAATATCCTTTATGTTTGACAGTTCATAATAGTATATAAACAAGTTCAGAAGTACTCACTCTTTGTGCATCAAATGAAAATGAAGCTGTAAGAAATTCAGATTATACCCTGTTGGCATATGTGATTGATAATTTCAATGATACCTTGCAGTATACAATGTATTTGGGTAAGAACATAGTGAATATTTTAACAAATGGCTCAACAAATAAAACTATTGAAGGTGTTGATGTAGATGAGGATATTATATCTAACTATAAACATAATAATTTTGTCCAAGGCTAGGCATTCAAAGATAAAGGAACACTGAAAATGGCGTTGGGAATTTACGTAATCAATAATCACTTTCATCTCAAAGTGATTCGTTCTTGTAAACAAATGTATACTGTGAGGTGCATTGTGGAAACATGTAATTGGAAAATGAAGGCATCCAAACACGCACATTCAAGATAAAAAAGTTTTTCAATATACACACATGCCCAATAGATGTAAGAGCATGCAATCAAAAGCAAGCAAGTTCAAAGATTTTAGCAAATTTGATAAAAACAAAATACTTGAATGTGAAAATTGTATACACACCTCGGGATATAATACATGACATGAGCAATGAGTTTGGGTTGAAACTAAATTACATTAAAGCATGACGATCAAAGGAAAATGCCTTAGAAAAGTTGAGAGGCAAACCTTGCAATTCATACTCCAGACTACCAAGCTACCTCTACAAGTTGAAGGAAACAAAACCAGGATCAAAGGTTGAATTGAAGGCTAATGAAGACAGTTCATTCCAATATGATTTTGTTGCTTTATACGCTTCTATTCAGGGTTGGGAACATTGTAGACCAATTGTTGTTGTGGATGGAATCTTTTAGAAATCACTGTATGGGGAAACACTAATTATCGCTTCTACATTGGACGCATCAGGTAAAATTGTAATATGTCATATTGGTCCAAAACTAGAGCGATGCCTAGGCTAAATGAGCAATTGCAAGCCTTACTAGTGCCAGACACTTTTGGGAGGCTCAGGTTTGAGTCTTGCCAAGAACAAAACCTTACACCCAGTCCGTGGTGGCTAAGGTGCGAACAATATCGTTATGGTGGGCCTGGGTTATTACAAATGGTATCAGAGCCGCTTTATGTGTACCAAAGGTGTAAATCTCGAGGGCGAGATTGCTCCCAAGGGGGGTGGATTGTAAGATCCCACATCGATCTGACTCTAGGGGGATTCCTAGGCTAAATGTGCATTCGAGAGTGTCTCATGAACGTTTTTAGAATACTCAAGTTCGAGTCTTACCAAGAACAAAATCCTACACCCGGTCAGTGGTGGCTGAGGTGGGGACAATATCAGTACATAATGGGTTCAAGTTGTTACAAATGGTATCAGAGCTGCTCTGTGTGTATTGGAGGTGTGAATCTCGAGAACGAGATAGCTCCCAAGTGGGGTGGATTGTAACACCCTACATCGGTCTTACTCAAAGGGGATTTCTAAGCAAAATGTACATTCGAGGGTGTCTCATTGTGTCGAGCGCTTTTGAGAGGCTCAAATTCGAGTCTTGCCAAGAATAAAACCCTACACTCAGTCAGTGGTAGCTAAGGTGAGGACAATATCGTCACGGTGGGCCCGGGTTGTTGCAAATGGTATCAGAGGCATTTTATGTGTATCGAAGGTGTGAATCTCGAGGGCGCCAATGGAGGTGGATTGTAATATCCCACATCAGTCCAACTCCAGGGGGATTCCTAGGCTAAATGTGCATTCGAGAGTGTCTCATTGTGCCGAGCGCTTTTAGAAGACTCAGATTCGAGTCTTGCCAAGAACAAAACCCTACACCTAATCAGTAGTGGCTAAGGTGGGGACAATATCGATACATAGTAGGCTTGGGTTGTTACAAAAATATTTTCACTAGCATTTGCAGTTGTAGATTCAGAAAATGACAACTCTTGAACATGGTTTTTTATAAGATTCAACGCTACATATAGATATAGAAAAGGACTGTGCATAGTATCAGATAGGCATGAGAGTATACAAACAATAGTTTTGTTGGTATATCCTAGGGTTAGTCGTCGTGTATGTATTTTTAACTTGTTAAGCAACCTAAAGGGTAGATTTAAAAGAAATCCAAAAAAGATTAGAGATTTCTTCATGGGGCCAGCAAAAGCTTATACTATAGAAGAATTCAATGATAACATGAACGAGTTCGACAATGTGGACAAGCGTATAAGGGGGTATTTAGAGAGTGTAGGATATGAAAGGTGGTCTTGTATACATTCAAGTGATAATAGAACTCAATAATGACTTCAAACATAGCAGAGTTAATAAATGCAGGAATTAAAGCTGCTAGAGATCTACATATTTATTCATTGCTTGAGTACTTGAGGGCGTTGGTTCAAGAATGGAGTTACAAAATAAAACAATGCACATTCAACATTCATAAGGCTATGCAAACTGTATCATGATTTACTTGCAGATAACTTTGTAATGGCAGTAAGAATGCAGGTATGATTCTTACAACAACTACTTTCTTATTCAGTATTATCGGATGCAATTTGTTTCCTTGTATATTTGATGTATACAATCTGTTTTCTTGTATATTTCTTGTATATTTTATGTATACAATTTATTTCCTTGTATATTTCTTATATATTTGATGTATACAATCTATTTTCTTTGTATATTTCTTGTATATTTTATGTATACAATCTGTTTCCTTTGTATATTTCTTGTATATTTTATGTTTACAATTTGTTTTCTTTGTATATTTCTTGTATATCTTATGTATATTGCTTAAAAATTGAACTGTCAATAATAAATTTTTATTTTTATATTTTTAGGTACGGGTAATGATGATGTATATACTGTCAATGATAATGAATGAAGGTAAATAGTCAACATGAAGGACAAAACATGCACTAGCAACCGATTCCAAATGGATGAGATATCATACCCACATGCAATTGCTGTGATTAATGCGAAACATATGTACGTATACAACTATTGTTCAAAATATTATACAAAAGAATCAATGGTTCCCACGTATAACGGTATAGTTTATTTAATAACAGAAGAACGTACATGGAGTATACTAGAAAATGTTAAAGATGAGGTCGTGTTACATCCAAATGGAAGAATTAGAGTAGGAAGGCCAAGAAAGAGAAGATTCAAATCATGATGGGAAACGACAACAAGTATAAAATGTGAAAAATGTGGTAGAGTGGGACATAATAAAAAAAACATGTAGAAATGCACCAACATGTAATTAATTACTCCTATATGTACTGTAATAACAAATATGATTGATTGATTTGTTGATAAATGAATGTCTTAAAAATGACTTTTGATTACAAATGTTGATTACAAACTGACAGTTATGAATATTTTTAAATACCTCTATGCGCATTCTTTTATCCGTATACATAAATTTAGTGTATACAGTCTGTATATTTTATGTATATTTAGTGTATACTTCATGTAAGGAATAAAATTTGTATATTTGTTGTATATCGTTTGTATATTTTCTATATATTTCGTGTATATTCCGAGAATAGAGTCTTGTTCCATGATTATTGTGGATCAAAATTAATCTTTTGTATATTTTTTGTATATTCTGTAAATATTTGGTGTGAACAATAAGTTTCCTTGATTAAAAATCAACTCATTCCTCTACACATGTTGGATTCTGTATATTTTCTATATATTTGTTGTACAAAGATTATATATTTGTGGTATATTGCTTATATATTATGTGTATACAATTATTATCTTGATCATTGTGCAATTCACCTCTGCATGAATTAGTTTTTTTGTTTATTTTCTATATATTTGTTGTGTACAACTTGTATATTATGTGTATATTTCTTGTATATTACATATATACAGCCTGTTTTCTGATAAATGTGCAACTCATCACAACATGAAATTGTTTTTCTGTATGATTTCTGTATATTTGACGTATATTTCTTGTATATTATGTGCTAAAGTATGCTTGCTCATCAATGTGCAATTCACTTTTGTAAGATTTAGTATTTCTGTATATTTTATGTATATTTGTCGTATACATATTGTGTATTTATGGTATACTACTTGTATATTATGTGTATACAATATTCAATTCACTCTGCAGCGATTTAGTTTTTCTATATATTTTTTATATATTTGTTGTATACAGCTTGTATATTATGTATATATTTCTCATATATTATGTGTATACAACCTATTTTCTGATAAATGTGCAACTCATCACAATATGAAATTGTTTTCTTGTATGATTTTTGTGTATTCGACATATATTTCTTGTATATTATGTACTAAAGTATGTTTGTTTATCAATGTGAATTTCACTTCTGCAGGATTTAGTATTTTTGTATATTTGTTGTATACATATTGTATATTTATGGTATACTTCTTATATATTATGTGTATACAATATGCAATTTATTCTGATTTAGTTTTTCTGTATATTTGTTGTATACAGCTTGTATATTATGTGTATATTTCTGGTATATTTTGTGTATACAATTTGTATATTGTCTATTTTTATGATCATAATGCAACTCATATCTGGTAAAAATATTATATGTATATTTTCTTTATAACAATCGCATATACATGTAACTGTTTTACACAAAAATTTGCAAAACAACAAAGTTGTAAAAATTTTCTAGCTGCTCAATACAATGCAGTACATCAGTTACAGAAAAAAAATCCAATTAGCATCTAAGATCCTATTGCTGTCTTGGTTGGACCACAGCATGCATGTTAAATCTCCCACAGTCTTCAAAATCACTCTTGGTTCCTTCTTCTTGTTTCAACTTTTCATGTCTGTACAGAAGGAAGCCAAGTCTTTGACGATGAATAGGAACATCGAATTTCGTAGGGGTTTTTGTGTCATGTATGAAATATTCAACAAAACAGAATATAAAGATTTCGCAATCACTACAAAAAATAAATAAATAAAACCATGAGTTGTATTAACAAGCATATATCATATAGCTACATAAATGAAGACACAATATCAAAAGAAATTACCAGTTTATTTGTGAAGGATGGTCTTTAACAATAACAACTTTGAAAGCTTTTCTTTTAGATTTGATCAGCAAATCATTCCTTAGATCAAAAAACCCAACCATGGCAAGGAATAATGGTAACAATGTGCTGTAAGCATGAATTGTTTCCTTAACAACAGAAACCATTGTACGGCAGCATAGTAAATTGTACACATACAAGCAACATTCAGCAAAATTAAGACGACCCAAAACCCAATGTGATGTAAATGCAACATGAATTGGGAATAGAAGGTGGTCACATTCAATCCAAGGTTTGTTTTAATACAAATAATGTCTAATTATGTATTCAAGAATCATTGTTTCTCCCTCCAAAACTAAAATTAGTCTCTTGTTGTGAATATATCTTGCGTACATTAATTGAAGCCTCTGATCAAAGAAATTGTTAGTTGTAGTAAATTTCAAACCAATACTTCTATTGTACTTCCCTTTCTTTCAAAAATAGTAGAATAAAATATCAACGTGCTGTAATAACAGAATGTATGATCATAATTAATAAATCAAAAAGTATATCATCATATCCTGTACAATTAAAAAAATTGACCATCCCTAAACAAATTTATCTGAGAAATACAAAGTGGATATATTCTGTATATAGTGTGTACATGTCTAAAAACAAATCCAAAAACTAAAAAAATGTAAAAATACTTTTAAAAAAACACACATACCAGGGAAGTTAGCATAAAACTAGGCGCAAAAAGTGCATAGAACCATTTTTTTCCATTTTCAACAATAACAAAGTCAAATGTAGGTAATAAAATATTGTCACGTGTAGAATAAATATTTTTTCTATAAGAAACGAAAACAGAGAGTTTTAAAATCTATAAAAATAATATAATCAAACAAGAAAACAAAAGAAAGATTTTTTAAATAACTTACATGTTACGCTTAAGTTTATTTTCCTGTAGCCAACATTGATAATCTCCAAGGGATCCATCATCAAATTCTTAATCAAACAAATTGTCCAATGGAGAAGTGTTGGGACCCCTTCCCTAGGCCAAAGGATGACCCGACCGACATAGTGACTCAACGAACTCACTCATTGAGTCGAGTTTGCCCAATCTCTGTTAAGCCCTTACATTCCAATCTTTACGATAGCTGACATCAGAGTAATTTAAACACTCATATTATAAGGTGCGAAAGTAACAAAATATTACATACTACCATGTCTCAAAAGTACAGTTTGACCATTAAACAATTACAAACATACAAAATGTGACTGACCTTAGATAGAAACACAAAGAAACAAAGGACCACTCTGAGACTAGGTTATCACCATGCCTTTCCCTCTATCAGCTGTTGAGGAACCTGAAATGTTAGTAGAGTAGTGAGCCTAAAAGTCAACGTGGCTCAGTGAGTAGTAAAACTAGCATATTACCTAATCGGCATCCAAAAACAGTGCATGTATGCATGAATAGTGATGGTGAAACAATTTCTCAAGAATCATGGTATGTTACAAAAATAAACAGTGCAACAGTTGAAGAAAAAACAGTTTAAATACATGCAGCTCAAAATTATACAAAGGCTAGGGTTCAAATCATCAAGTACAACCTTATGGTCATCGCTCGAGCGGGTCAGGAGTCAAGCGTACCAGCCACTCAAGAGGGTCAAGGGTTAAGTGCATTCATCAAACACCCTAACCTTGTGCTCGGTTCTCAAGTGTCGTGCTCGAGCGGATCTGAGGCTAGGCGCACTGATCATATGCCCTAACCCCGACGCTCGGACCTCGAGTCTAATCCAATCACATTGTGCACCCTGACCTTGCGCTCGGACCTCGAGCCTATGGTCTCCCTATCAGTGTACAACTACATATATTTCAAATCAATTATTGTAGCTCAATGCGAGAAACCATTCAATTGATGACAATTTCAACCATTTTCCATGCAAGGAATAAAGTTAAGATAATAACTAAATTAAACTACTCACCTCGGGTCTCGCACACTGATGTCCCCTCGACACTCAGCCCAGTCCCCCGATCTACGCTCAAATCTGCGTTATATTAGACCCAATTTCAGTTTCTCATGAAACACTGCTTAATTAGGTCCTACTATTCCTAATCGATCTCAGTCAATTCGAATTTGAATCAGTCAAATTTGGTCATCGGTCAAACTTGGTCAACTAGGTCAAACTTGGTCAACTAGGTCAAACTTGGTCGACCTAGCTAAAATTGGACAACATTGGTCAATTTGGGTCAATTTAGTCAAAATCAGGTCAATTGGGTCAAAATTCCCAACTTTCATCACTTAGTCAATTCTAAGCCTTTTAGTTTTAGTTTGCGCAGCAAATTTGTCAATTTTCCTGCAGTCAATCTAACAGTTGGATTTACGCAAAACTTTTTAAATTTGATTCAGACCCTTCAAATATTCACATAATTTTATGTTTCTATTTTTAGTCTTCATTTGACACATTTTCTAACTGAAATAACAGGAACTTCCAATTCTGGATTTTCCCTTCTATCTATAGAGTGGAGTTTCTGAATTTCTTATGATCAATCTGACCGTTGGATTTGTGTGAAAATTCCAGATTTGATCTATATCATTCAAGTGTTCCCCAAAATTTTGGTTTCAATTTTTCTGAACTTATTTACAATGGTTTTTGAGTGGAATCATAGAGATGCTCAAATCTAGTCCTATTTGTTCTAACTGTGCAGCAAGACTCACAATTATTTTGCTGTCAATCTGTATATCAGATTTGTGTAATATTTTTCAGTTATGATCTACACTTCCTAAGGTGTCTTCAAAATTTTATTTCATGAATTTTTGACCCCATTTAGTATGTTTTCCAAGGGTGATATCAGGGAATTTTGGTTTTCGGATTGCATATGATAGACAGTCAAAAGGCAACTTATTTAACCCCTTTAGATTTATCTATTTGAGACCAAATTTTTACACAACATTCCTAGTTGTTTCATGAACGTATCCTCCAACTTTCAGGCAAATCAAATATGTCTAAATATTTTTAAAAATTCATAACAGCAAGCACAAAATCATGGTATCATGACAGATTTTCCAAAAATTTTCTAAGTTACAAATCATGCATATCCAGTAGCTCAGTTTGTCATCATTTTTGACATGCTCCGAGTGCTCATTTGTTATTCTTCATAAAATAGAAAATAAAATAGACATAACAAGCTTTAAAATGAGCCATAATACCTCAAGATCGGAGTTCGGATGACCTACGAAACTGCCTCCCAAACTCGTCCAAAACACAGTTTATCTGATTTTCTGGGTTCTGCAGTTGCAAACAGCCCCCCTTCAATGCCATTTTTGACATGTTTCAAGAGGTCAGTTGGTGTTTCTCTTAAAATGAAAGTTGAAGTAGACATTATAAGCTTCAAAATGAGCTATAGTACCTTAATATTGGACTTCAGATGACCGAGAAATCAGTTTGGCAAAACTCGGACAACACACATTTCTAGGTTCATCCGTGACGAACAGCCGATCTTCGTGGTGATTTTCGTCTCAATACGCTGGTGCTTCTGTCAATGGTTTGTGCAAGCTTTAAGAGGGAAATGAGCTCTTTCTGAAGACCCCAAAATCCCCAAATTCCGAGCTCGAACGAGAAAGATATGAGGGGTGAAAGGTAGCTCGTTCAAACTAGATTTCTGCACCAAAAACTAGGTTTTTGTGTTGTTTGGGAAGGGATTTGCACGAACCAAAACGTGCCACGTGGCCGGGGAATGGCCAGGTATGGAGGTTGCTTGGCCGGGGTTCACGGGGTGCAGGGGTGGCGTGCCGGCGACATCAACCGGTGGTCCAAAATCAGGTGCAAAACTTGTTCCTTCCATGCTTGTTGCAGGTGGTGGTTGAAGGAAAGAAGAAAGGAAGAAGAAAGAAGAAGGGGAGAGGAGAGAAAGGGGAGTGGGCCAGGCTTGGCCTGCTCGGCCCAACCTGCACGGGTTGTGAGTCAGCCCGTGCGAAAATTTTTTTTTTATTATTTTCTCACACACACACACACACACAGATATATATATATATATATCTAAATTTTGTATTTTTTCTAAAATTATTAAAATCACTAATAGATCAAGTTTTCATCAAATCTTCCAATTATACATCATTTTTCATCATTTAAATAATTATTTCCTTCAAAATTGAATAATTACCCAAAATTTACATTTTTCATCCAAAAATTTTATTAATTACTCTAAAAATTTCATAGTTATTTTGAAAATTCAACAATCAATCTTAAAAATTATTTCTCTCAAGAAATTATATTTTTCTTAAAATTTCATGTATTTTCTCCTCAAAATTGTATTTTTTTTCTCATTATTCTAATTTTTTTTAATAAATAATTCAAAATTAAGAAAAATTGATAAAAATTCATATATTTTCACTAAAATTTCAGAAAATTCATACATTAGACCCTATCATTTTGGTATATCAAATCATGGGTCGTCACAAGAAAAACCTTTAATAATCTCCTTAAATCGTTGTTCCTTCACACTGATGTTACTGTCACTTATTGGGAACGAAGACACAAATGGAGATTGCAAAATAGGCGCAGGTTTTCTCTCCCTTTTTTTGGCTACTGGGGTTACAATGTCAAAGGGTCCAGCCCTTGATTCCTGATTTAAAACAGAGACCAAACTCATTAAAATAGATATACAAGTAAAGTACAAAAAAAAGAAAAAAATGCAAACTACATAAAAAAGAATATTATGTGTATATTTTTTGTATATTTCTTGTATATTACATGTATATTATATGTATATATCTTATATACACTCATCTATCGTGAACTTTCTATGACTAGCCATAAACAAAAAACCAAAACTTACATATATATAAGTAAAAATATCAGTTCTTCATTACAGAATAGATTACTTCTTCAATTTCATAAGTTGTGATATCATCCAAAAAATCATATGCCTTATTTGCATTTTCCTCTTCAATGTTGATAAATTGAGAACATTCTAGAAAAGTAAAATAAATCAACTTTAAATATAAACAATAATAAAGCAAATAACTTTTACACGTTAACAAACATCATTCATAAAACTTGCAACATTCATGTAGTCACAAACATAATTGGGCTACTCTCTTAACTTTTCTTCATCTTGAACTTTTTTTTAGAAACAGTATCCTCTTTATTGACTTGATGATCACCATCAGAAAACTGTTTAACATCTTTAGAAGTGTTCTGTACATTTTTTCAAATGAACCTATAAATAATGTATAAGAGTTGTATACAATAAATATACATATATATATATATATATATACATAATATTTTGACAAATGAACCTATTAGTAATGTATAACAGTTGTATACAATAAATATACTATAAGATTCACTTATTGATGAAAGCATCTAAAAAAGCTTCAAGAAGTTTTCATCAACTTTGTTATTCAATGAAGCAACATCTGTGTTAAGTTGAAGAAATTGTTTGTGTAAATCACTTTGCTTCTTAGAAATTTTATTAACTTTTTCCAAAAGTAAGACAATTTTGCCATTATTAGACTTGCGATAATGAATCTTAGAAGAAGAAGGAAATGAGAAAACTTTGGAGGAAGGTGGATCACAAAAGTCACCATTGTCATTAGATTGATAATCCACCTCTTTATCATTTACAAACAACCCCTCCATGTACAGTTTTGATAACTCTTCCTTTGTAGGTACCATGTGATACAGTTGCATTATGAACACTGGAAAGTTAATGTTCCATTAACAAACATAAAACAAATATTAATTAAAAACATGTTAGAAATGTATTATTTTAATAACTCACCTTTGTTCGATCCAACGAACTGAAATGCTTATGAACTTGCTTAAAACTTGGTTGCTCAGTAGTTGTCCACTTCAAAATATGTGGACATTTTTGTCCATGGCATTTAGCATAGTGATCTGTAGCGGATGTGCAACACTCATAAAACCATACTTGAAAGAAATCCAATCAACCTATACATAACTGGGTATTTCAACTTCCCAGCATACTCCTGTTTCTCATTCGTACAAAAATTACCTTTTAAGGAATCTAAAGTATACTCATAAAGGTATCTACCCCATGGATACTTTTCAAACTCACCTGATTCTACCAACTAAAAATCTACATCATTCACTAATTTATCAGTTTTATGAGAAAAAAAATGAATGATAAATAAAATAAAAGATGAAAAGTTTCACAACATCATTATCATCACGCCAACTTTTTGACACAAATGTCTTTGACACAGACTACTTGTTTATTCTTTGCACACCATTGAAATGTCTCTCTTTAAAAGCAGTGCTTTGTGCCCCTATTGCCAAATATCTACTGTCACCTTTGCATTTTAACCCCATAATGAAGCCAAAATCATCAATAGAAAATTTCAATGTGGCATTATTAATCTTCACCTAAAGCTCAATATCTATAGGTTGCACCACCTCACAAAGAAGAATCTTGTGAACAACTTGAGCTTGCCACACTACTAGGGGCATGTCCAAAAAATGTCCAAAACAATTAGCTCTGAATATCTGAAGTTGCACATCACTCAACTTTTCCTTAATAAGTTCTATAGCAGCTAAGTGAATATGGAATCCAACTCTAGCAGAATAATAATCTGCCGAATTCACAATGTATCCTACATAAAACATAAGAAGTTTCTCTCAAAATAATAACAATAACACTCAGGCATTACAATAAAAGACATACAACATTATTCATCAACATTAAACAAATATCAGGTATAACTGGTTCTCTACACATAATGTATAATATAAATAAATAAATATATATATATATATATATATATAATATTCGAAAGCCTAACTGAACACATTTGATACTAATGAATGTTGTATTTTATTAGTATATTTTTGAACCTTGCCAGCAACAGTGGTCGTTGTCTTCTTAAGTTTATCAAAACCTTGCTATTTGCCACATGTTTTCCTCTTCTTTGAATGCAATCGGTCAGATGTTCCCAAAGCTTGGTCAACCAGGGTTTTCACTACTTCTATTGCACATTCTTTGGTATTTGGATTTTCAGCATCCATTGAACTCTTTCTAGCCTTTTTCGAATATGTAATACGACATTGTTGGAAAATGATCAAAATGGAATCTATTGTCAACAAACTTAAGGCACAACACGGTCGAGAAGTTTAAGAACAAAAGAATGATGCAAGACGTAGTTAAAGAAGTAGAATACACACCAAGAAAAGCAGAGAGACAGTTGAAGAAGCAGAATATACCAAGAAAATCAGAGCTGAAGGTTGCCGAGAGACCGGTGAAGCGTGCATAAATGCAAAATCGCAAATGAGTGACGAGATGCGAGTCGCAACTAGAGAAATGATCATAAGAGATTAGGGCATGACGAACAGAAAGCTTTGCACGATTTGAATGAGTTTGGAAGGTTGGTTATTCGAATATAACCAACATATAATGAGCCATTTTATAATACGATATTAACGAAAATAAAACTAAAATGTTGACATAAGTGAAAAAAAAGGAATTTTTTTTTGTAATATTTTTAGAATGTTTGTAATTTTTGTTCCTCTAAAATATGCTACACTAATACCAAATATTTCAACTTTATATAAATATTAAAATATTAATTATAAAAATAACAAAAAAAACACAATAGTTCGACGGGCGACTAACAATACTCTGGCCGACGAACAGAAACACTCAAGCGAGCACCAGTCCGGTGAGCAATAGTCAGACGATCAACATTTTGGCGAACAACACTTCGGTGAGCAACACTCTAGTGAATAGCAATAGTTCTTCTTCTTCTTCTATGCAAGATCTGGTTGTGATAGTTCAACCAATAACACTCTGGTGAATAATACTCTAACAAACAATACTCCGACAACCAATAGTCCAGCGCTATGAGCAATAGAGCAAGAAAATCATGAAAAAAAGAGAAAAGAAAAAAAAAGAAAAAAAAATTGTATATTATTCGTATACAAATTATATATAATTAATATTCATATACATATTATAATATTTATATTATTTGTATATTATCTGTATATTATTCATATATAATATGTACATTATACGGATACAGTATGCTACAAATGAAGAAGAGCAGACCATCGAGCGAAAGTTCATCTTCTACAGCATAGAGAGATCCAGCAGACTTGCTTCTACTCCATGGCTTCTACAACTTCTTCTTTGATTAGCAGTGATGATTTTGCAGCATAGAGGGATTTGACAGCCAAAGATAGTTCTACTGAATCCTCGCAAACTGCTGCGACCCTCAAATTTATTGGATTTCACTCTGTTTCAAAAATATATATTAATAAACCACCATAACTGTGATTAAACAAACAAATAGAGAAATAATCAAATGTTAAATGTAGTGTTAACCGTCAACGTCACCCCATTGAGATGAAATGAAAACCACTAGCAGCGGAAGAATCGTGAATGAGATTAGTGTCATTGAATGTGAAAATGAAGAAAGTCGGTCGAATCACCCATTGCATTAATAGTTGCAGCGAGCAAAGCAGAGCATCCATGAAGAAAGAACATTAGGTTTGAATAGATCTAGGAAGTTCTTCTTCTGCATGCGAGAAATCTTTGCTCACCATTGCCAAATCTGTTTCCATAGTCTCTATTTGTTCACGAACATATGATGCAAGATCTGGGTTCGAACAAATCTAGGAAGTTCTTCTTCTGTGGGCGAGAAATCTCTGCTCAACGTTGTTAGAGAGGGATACGAACAAATTTGGGAACTGGAAGCATGAATTGGGCTCTTCTTCTTGGACAGCCGTTATGAGATCTACAACACAGAAATGGTGTTCTTCACCAACAGTCGCTATGAGATCAGAAGTGAGCAGCACAGAGAAATCAGTAGTAGCGATGGTGGAAGTGAGATTTGGTTTGCATGGCAAGATTCGAAGATTTGAAACCTAATATGATAAAAGTGCTAATATTTTTTAAAAATGACATATTGAAAGTTTTTAACAAAGTAAAAATATTTTTTTAAAAATTTCATTTTGTGTAATTTAAGGCCATGTTGGGTCACCATTACAAAATAAGGCCCAATCGGCCCAAAAAAGATATAGGGACTAAGCCTTTAAATTAGGCCTTCTATTAGTTATTAGAACATATATGTAATACCCCAGAATTTTGTCAAATAATTTAAACTATATAAACTAAGTTAAGTAAATTAATTTTAAAGATGTTAAGAAATTTTTGGGTGCAAATTATGGGTTGACACATAAAAAATAAAGTATATTGGAAATATAATATAAATAAGTAAATAAGACCTTAATTTGATAATTAGATGAAAATTTCAATTTAGTAGAATTAATTATGAAATTTAAAGAGTTGTTTAAGAAATAAATAGAAATAAAGTATATATACACATATAGATTAATATGTGTATGAATAGGGTGCGTGTTAGCATAATAAATGTTAATACTACATATTATATGAATATGTATATAGAAAAATTTATATAATAAAATTAAAATTGTAGTATGCTTATATTTATCTAAAATAAGCATAACATTATTTGAGTGTTAATTTATAATTACATAAAAATAAAAGGAATATAAAACATATAAGAAAATAAAGAAATGAAAAAAAATAATAAAACAATAGGGTTTATTAATTATTGAAAATATTTAAGAAATAAAAAAAATATTTACTAAATACAATATTAAATAATTAGAAAGGAAAAAATATTAGTAAGTCCATAAAATGGAATGACTTGTGCAATAAAACCAAGTTTGATCAATTAGAAAGTGTATAATTGCTGAATTTCGAATAATAACAACTTAGAATAGTGATTTTGGTATTAGAAACTGCATCCAACGGCCAGAAATCCATCATCCGTACGATCTGAGATCTCATGGCCACGATTGGAACCGCACCATGCGCTCGAATGCACCAGATCAGTGAGATCCAACAGTTCACAAACGAGTTTCTAGATCCAACGAACGAGATCGAACTGAAACAGGCGCCTGGATGCACCGAATCAGAAAAATCCAACGACCCACGTTCAATCCGCTCGATCCAACAGCTCATGGCTCAGGCGCGATCATCGATCGCGAACGTGCTGCAATCGAGGAGCATCCAATGGGTCAGATCAAAAGCGCAATCGGAGATCGCGAACACACTGCCATCGAGGATCATTCAACGGCTCAGACGAGATTCGTTGATCGCGATCAAGATCCACACGCAGCATCCGATGATCAACCGACGACCCAGAAAGTCGCATTCCGTCGATCGCGAACTGAGTAATGCGCTCGAGGATGATCCAAGCGCTCGAATCAAGCCCGCCCCATCTATGATTGCCGCTGTGATCAAGAAGGATTCGAAAGCCAGTAGCAAATGCTCCTAAATAATAAACAAAAAATTCAAAAATGTTTTGATTAAATACTTTAAAAATCCAAAAAATCAGTTTCTAAATTCCCAAAAATTTTCAAAAAATTACTTGCTAATCTGCTATGCTTGGAGGGCACGAAATTTTGAAGAATTGGCAAGTTTCCTACAAGATGACACCCCAAACTTGTCATTCTCTACCCTTTTGAACTCTATATAGACACCCCCCGTTCTCACAATTCATCTCGTCCCAAGAAACAAGAGTTGAATTGTCATCTTGTTCTCTAAGCCTTCTTCTTGGCAATCCCTTCAGTTCTTGAGTGATCTTCAACTGTTCTTGAGTGTTCTTGAGTGTCCTTGAGTGTTCTTAAGTGTTCTTGAGAGTTCTTGAGCGTTTGGAAGCAACGGAACTCTACCGGATTTCAGAAGCATACAGAAAAGACCTCTTTAAGGTGGAAGTGACTTCTAACTTCTACTTCTTTATTTTAATTTGAATAAGTCTTGCATGTGTGATGATGTTTTGAAGATGATTGATTGAATATATGTTTTAATATGCATGCTTTATTTATTTGATGTACCATGAATATACATGTTATGCATGCTTAGAAATTAAGAATATTGATGCATGTTAAACATGAATTGTGCCATGAATAAATATTTAATGATTCATGTTTTGTATATGTTGCATCAATGGTTTAATTCAATATTGTGTGTTTTATCACTAAGAAAAGATTAAATAATGATTCAATACATGTACCGGCGCGATGATGGACTGCATAGTGTCATCGTGTGCGTTCCACCCCCCCGACCCGGCTTGCCGGTTTACTATTGACGATTTTGAATTGGGTTTGTCATTCTCTCTCCCCACAATGTGGAACACAGATATTAAACTCTTTCAATCCGAATGTCAACCATAAACAAGAAATTGTTTGAATCACCTAATGTACAAAAGTGTTTGATATGCTTGGTTTGTTTGAATTGAAATAATGATTTAAATGTTTAGAAAGATCCACTGGGTTGTATGCTCACCCTTCCATCTATTTTTCAAGTAATTGAATCACATGAAGACCATGAATATTAGTTAGATTCTTTTGTTTAAAAAGTTTCTAATTTTTATGTAAGCGCATGTTGCCCAAGTTTTAAGACTTCCGCTGTAATATTTTTTTAAATCAAATTATGTACTCAATTTTATTTAATTAACTGAGTGTATGAATTTCCGTTATTTCTTATATTATCGCCTTATCAATTTCTTAAATTTAAATTATGTACTGTCAAATTAAATTAAGGTATGAAATAATTGAAATAGAAAGAAAGTTAGGTGTGTGTCACTTGTAAAATAACACCGGCTCGGCCTGCCGTTTGGTTTAGCTCACCGTCAAGAGAATGGTGGTCGTATCCAATACTTAAAGATACGAGGGTTGGGGTGTTACAAAGGTGGTATCAGAGTTTATCTATTAGATATGCTGGGCTAGAAAATAGAAAGTCAAACATTAGTTGCTTGACAAAGAATTAAAAACTCAAATTAGGGTTTCACATTGAATTAGATTGAGTTTAGTGCCCTACCTTCTATTTTTAAAAATTGAAAAACGTTTTAGAAAGTGTTTTCGAAAAGAAAAAATATTTTAAAATGTTTTGTTTGGATACAAAGACTACAAGTTGAGCTGATAGTGGGTAAGTCTTGTCCCAAGTAAAGCTCAACATTGAAAGGGAGGTGGGTTATCCTGCCCTAGAAAGCGCGGTTGCTAAGCAGACTTCGATCTCGCCGCCTGATTTGGAGGTTGTCCCACCAACTCATATGAGTAGTCGGAGTTGAAGAACACTCTTATTTTCTATAAAAGAAAACTAGAAGGTGGAAAAATTAGGGCAAGAAAGTGAATATAAGTCGGAAAAGATGCCAAATATGGTATCCTGATTAGACAAAGGTTGTGAGTCAACCAGATTGAACCCTGGGTCCAGAAAAAGACCCTAGGTAGAAAAATGGTGTAGCTAGGGGTGGCACAATGGATTAAAAGCATAAATATCTAGGGTATAGGCTAGAGACGAGAACTAGTGTAAAAACAAAAAATTGTTTGATCAGGACACGAGACCGGGAAGCTTCTGTATCTTTCGGTTTCTATGTAGTATGGGATGCATAAGAATTTTGGGGTATGGAGGAAGCCTGGACTTAGAGAATGATGGACCATGTGTGGTGAATGATCGGTAACTCTGGCAGAACGAGTTTCTCTATGCTCGCTGGTATGGGACGGTGGAGTATAGTGGGCTCGGGAACCTTAGTTATCGAGACATTTGTGAAATTTTTTAGGTGCGGCTCTATTATGAGTGAAAGCCTAAATGGAAGGAGTAGAGCGGTATGAAACGCTTGAACCTGAAAGCTTAGGTGAAAGCTTGGAGCCTTTCTGTGCTAGCGTGATTGTGTGATGGTGTGATATGCATGTTGTAATGTTTATTTGCTCTGAAACCAAAATCCTATACCCATGCATGAAAAGAACCTAGAAGAAAAACCTTTAGGCCACTGAACAAATCGAGAACCTAGAGACATGAATCTAGAGTCATGATAGTACGAACGAAACGAAAACTTGAGGAAACGAATACAACATATAATGAACGAAATATGACCATCTCTCAAGTTTGGAAAAGCATTTAGTATCCCGAGGATAAGAAAAGATGAGTGAGTACCCTAGATGAATGTTCTAATTGAAATTTCTATGATACTTTGTGAGATACTAAAGTGGCTTTGGCTTGTAGATAATGGAAGGAATCCAAGAAACCACAAAATGATCAAAAGACGGGAAAGGAAAGCGATAAACAGAAACAAACTCACCAAACTGAAAACGAACAAAAGAAGTAGGCTAAGAGACAATGGTTGTGCTATGTGTGCAGACAAAGGGGTCATTTTGCCAGAAATTGTCTAACTGCACCTATGCGGGCTCCTCAGCCTCAAGATAATAAGGGTTATAGTGAGAACCAAGCTAAAATGTTGGCTCAGGAAGATCAAGACCCTCAGTATAAAAAAAAACACAAACTCTCATAGTCTATTAGGACAAATGAACTAATTTTGAATACGAGTAGTAGTAGGGAGACCTTTAGACTGCTATATGTTAACATTTATAAATTTCGAGTGGGAATAAGGCTTTATACCCATTTATCTCTATTAATAAAATTTAGTTCATTAAGAACTCAGAGTGTACCATTTTAATTAAGTATTAGCCTATTAAACTAGCAAAGCCCTTGGGCATACCAACTTAGTCAAAACCAAACCACCTGACAGAACAACGCCCAAGTGAATGATTATAAATTTCGAGGATGAAATTCTTTTAAGGAGGGTAGGTTGTAATACCCCAGAATTTTTTCAAATAATTTAAAATAAATAAAATAAGTTAAGTAAATTAATTTCAAAGATTTTAAGAAATATTTGGGTACAAATTATGGGTTGGCACATAAAAAATAAAGTATATTGGAAATATAATATAAATAGGCAAATAAGACTTTAATTTGATAATTAGATGAAAATTTTAATTTAGTAGAATTAATTATGAAATTTAAAGAGTTGCTTAAGAAATAAATATGTGACGACCCACATTTTTAACATCGGAACGATGGGTCTGACATTCATGTAGTCAATGTATTTTCTAGAATTATAATGAGAAAATACAAAATTTTCCTCAATTTTTCTCAATTTTGAATTTTATTATTAAAGGAAATGAAAATAACTTGAGAAAATGAAATTTTAAGGAGAAAACATATGAAAATATTAGGGAAAGGTGTTTTCTTGAGAAAAATAAATTATAGGATTGATTTATGAATTTTTGGGACAATTATCAGATTTTTAGAATGATAAATGGAATTTTTGGATGAAAAATATGATTTTTGGATAAAATAATTAAATAAATGTTGTAATTGGGTATAATGTTGAGATTTTGATAGAAAATGATGAATTAAACAATTTATAATTGTAGAGGACGAAAAATGTGAAATTTTGATATATAATACATATATATGATGTATGTGTATTGGTAAAAAAAAAACAACAAAAAGGGTGGATTGGGTCTGGGCCGGCGCACGGGCTGAACGGCCCGTGCGGGCCCGACCTGAGCGCGCCCTTGAAGCCCAAACGTGGGCCGGCCCATGGTTTTGGGCCTGCCCACGCGCCTAATAGAGGGGGAGGTCCAGCCCTCCCCCCTTGTTTTGCCTTTTGTGCGTAAAAAATCATAATTTTGGCAAATTTTCACCATTTTTCAACCATTTTTCAGCCACCAAACCATGGGAACCCATGGTTTGGCCATCACTTCATGGTCTCTCTTGTGGCCAATCCAAGCTGCCAACTGGGCATCCAGCATGTGAAGCTAGATGCCACCTGGATTGCCACATGTCACCCATTCTTGCCATGCAAGCCTCTCACATGCAA
>JAJIYU010001188.1:0-38061 GCA_030144865.1 Tinospora cordifolia | reverse complement strand
ATTTTAAAAATAAATAAATAAATAAAATTTAAATATATTAAATTTAACTTAAGTGGAAGATTGAAAGTCAAAAGATGCTCTCCACTTACTTACAAAAAATCCATTAGACATTAAATAAAATTAATTACCTCTAATCTCTTAACCTCTTTTATATATGCTTGGGAGACAGTGAGATGGAGACCTCCTCCATTATTCACGCCCATGGTTTGATGATCTCTTATAGTTCAAGGGATGGTTTATATGAAAGACCAAGATCAGTTCTTTTCTCTCATGTACCTTGCCAAATCTATTTTGGAAAATAATAAGTAGAAGGTGTTTTCATAGAAACCAAAACAATTGAAAAGCCTTTGGTAAAAAATAATGGATTATTGTGATAAGAGAAATGATGGAGATATACATATATACACATAATATATATATATATATATATGTATGTATGTATTATTCTTAAAAAAATTGAAAATATTCTTAAAATATTCTATGAGAATTTCATTACTTGATGCATGATTAGAAGATTTGAGGTAATGCGGGAAAAATGTGTTTTTCTAGAAGTACCCTTTTAATAAAAATGTACAACAAGCTTAATTTATTACAAATATATTTGAAAATATTGTTTGACTCTTTTTTTTTAGTCTCTTGAATCTCAATTTATTTAATTAACCCTTTTATAGAAACAAAACTAGTTTAAAATTTAGATAATACAATTGTGCACATAACAAAAGATAATATATCGTTAACTTGAATAAACAGTTAGGTTGAATCCAGTTGTAATTTATTACAAACTCATGACCTCACGAATGTTTTATTAACTAAAGGGGTGCGTTTGGTATACAATATTAGATAGGATTCAACTAATTTTATATTTGCTTACAATAATGCAGTATAAAATATAAACTCAGAATCACTTTTTGTCTTATAATTATAAAATTAAATAAACTCACCTAAAATGGTGAGATTGCTTTATTAATTTTTTTTTCTTTGTATTTCTAATTTTTATTATCGATCATTTAATTTTTTTTTAATTATCATGTGTAACACCAAATATCGCATTACTTTATTTTTAATAATCGTTTATTTAATTTAATCTTATCTTATCTTATCCTATCCTTTAAAAATAATTTAATCTAATCCTATGCCCCAAATAAACCCTAAATGTATAAATTAATAATCACTATACCTGAGAAAGTTTAGGTGGGACTATTATTTATCACCTCAAAAAGAACAAAAAGATGTAAATGAAAGGCTTGTTCTTTTGAAGATATCATTGATGATACTCTTTTGAGGATTCTGAAGTTCCTTGGAAATTGTGACATCTTATTTCAAAAAATTTGGTCCCTCCAACATAATTAGTATTCATTGAGATGTGTTCATAATTGCCAAGAAACGAAGGGTTTTGTACTTTCCAATTTTTGTATTTATCTTCTCCTAGATGGAGATTGTTCTGAAGTTCCACCTGCCCAAGATTGTAATTAGCTCCAACTTTAAAATAATAATAATAATAACTATTATTATTATTATTATTATTATTATTATTATTATTATTATTATTATTATGAGATATATGTAAGAATGTGAATCATTACTATTAGATAAATAGTGTACGTCTTAAAATACTTCTCAATTACTTATTTAATAGTTTTGGATCTTACAGTTATATAAAAAATATATAATTGTAACAATCATATAAACATTTTTCTAATATATATGAAGAATATCATTAAAGCTAATAGAAAATTAAGTTATTTGGCGAGTCATGCTATATAGAGAATAATGTTGGGCAATAAAAGGAGAACATATTGGATATTCGTTAAGATGAATATAACAAATGTTTGATAAATTTGCAAGATGAATATGTGCCCAAACTTTAAAATATAAGCTTGAAAATAAACATATTTGACAAATGGTACCTTCAACTGGGAAAAATAAAATAAACTTGGAGAAGTCGATTAAGATAGTTTACATAGATAGAATGAAAGCATTTAAATGCATTTAAAAAAAAAACATATTAAATTACATTGTAATAATAGAGATAGAATATATATATATATATATATATATATATATATATATATATATAATAGTGTAATACACTATTTTGATGTAAAACCAATACTATTTAGCCTTCTTCAATCTATTTATATCATTTTTAACACCATTTTTTAATATTTATGTTATACTTTAACCACTATTAAAAATAAAATAGAAGAAAAAAAAATGACACTATTTTTGTGTGCGGAGGCCACAATGCTAAGTTGAAGATACTTTTCAGTATATTTGATTTATGATTTAAAAGTTAATTTGTATGTAGAATTTGGAAAACATACAAAACATGTTTGGTTATTTAAATTTTTTAAAAAATGCTGTGTTTTAACAACAATGAAAAGGCATTTTTTTTTTTAAGTTCTTGTTATTGATGATATATTTTATTTTTTAAATCACATATCTTTAGTAAAGAAAAATGATGTATAATTTCTATGCAAACTCACAAATAATATAATACAATTAGTTGAACTGTATACTATTTTTTATTAAAAGTGGGCCAACCAACCTTTTCTTTTTTGGTCTCTTTGTCCATTAAGAATATATTTAGATAAAAAAAAAATACTACTTTTTAAATGTAGATCGACATTAACCACTAATGCATCAAAAAATAAATACAAAAAGTGAATTAATTAACGTATTTAAATGCATACAAAGTGATGAACAAGTGACGTGTGTTCCATTGACTGAACAAACTCCCTCATGTCATCATTTTATTAAATACAAACGATGATATTACTATATTCTAATATATTCTAATAAAGAAAGAGAATGATATTATCATGTAATTAATTTTTTTAAAAAATGAATTCTAACTTCATTGTAGGCGTTTAAGACGATTGATTAACGTAATCACGTTTGACCCTTATTTAATCAAATTTCTAAATTTGGTCAAGAGCCATAATCTAACAGTACATATCCGGAGAAAGCAAAATCATGATCATTGATTCGTCTTTCATTATTGCACTCACTTTTATGCATGAATGATAAATCATAGATCAAATTGCCGAATAAAAAGAATTTTTGGTGCTACCATAAATATTTGTATTGGCTAAGTTCATAAGTTAAGGATAAGCGGATTCAAACCCTGATATCTGCTACAGGGTATGCCACCACCTCTAAGGGTTCTCCAACTAAGTCTGCGAAATAACAATTCTTTCCCCTCCCTGAATGTAACTTACAATTTTAATCATATTTTGCCCTTCAAAGAGCTATTCTTCTGAAAAACCTCAAAAAATTTTAAGTTGAAATCTCCCAAAAATTCTTGCAGTTCTAGAGTAGCCAACTACAAGAAAATTAGAAACAAAGAGCTTTCCCCATTTCCGCTCACTGAGCCACTAAAATTTTTCCATCACCCAGAAGAAAAACAATAACAATAATAAAATTCAATTGTTGAAAAAGTGATGATATCATCCCATGAACACCTAACATAGAAGATTTATTATTTATTTGCAAATACTTTTGACTTGAATTTTCTGCACCTAACCAAGTCTCATATGTTTCCAAATTAAAACTTACATTAATCTAATCCTCCCTCCACCTTCCACCTAGTCATACATGTTTCCAAATTAAAACTTACATTAATCAGATCTTCCCCCCACCTTCCACCTAGTCTCATATGCTTCCAAATTGAAACTTAAATTAATCAAATATCCTCTATGATTGTACTTTGGGACAATGATCAAGTGCATCATTTATACAAAAAATCAATCAGCTTCATGTAATGAATTTTTTGAACTAACCCATCTTCTATTATTTTCAAAAATAATTCGAATTGCAACTCTGAGAACTTTTTTTAAATGAAAAGGAAAAAGAAGATTATAATAGTTTCAAAAATTTACAAAAAATAAAAATTAAAAAACCTAAGCCTTTAAAATAAGAAAAAATGGTTTAGTAAACATCAATTTCAACTTTATGTAGTTAAAGATATAAAAAAGATAAAAATATCAATCTCATTCTATGGAATAAGATTGAGTACCATATGTTAATTCCATAGTTTTTACATGTGATTCTTCCTGAAAAGACATGCAAGGCGGCTCAGATCAATGAATTATTGTTAGACAACAATATTAAATTTGCTACTTTACTTACCCTCTAAGGCTCCAAGTTTTCCTTTGCAGACAAGATGAGACCATATTGTAAGTGTTTGAACACACACAAATTGAAGATCAAGATGCAACACAACAAATTAGAAAAAGTGATATATTGTAATTCCCATAATGAGATATTTTAAACATTTAGCAATTACAACTCAACCGATGTGAGCTTAGTTTTTAGTACTAGGATAAGGATCAGTCTTTCTTTTTCTTTAGAGCCACTGGGCTACTTAACTCATTTGTTTGTACAGGCTATGAGCCCTAAGTTCCATCAATTCTCTGTAGGTGCTTTGGCCATTCCTATTATCTATCGGCTGCTAGTCCCACATTGTATATTTAAGGACCTTTGGATCTATCCGTTAGTTGTGGGTCGGCATGTCTTACAGAAGGCTCAAAGTGTCAATGACGCCGACTTGCAACCCTTCTATTGAAAGATGAAAGATAAGCAACCCTTCTATTGAAAGATAAGCAAAAGTAGAACTAAAATTCTAATGTCAACTCTTATGTGCAAAGTTAGCATGCAATTGAAACATTCGAGGAAAACCAATCATAATGGCTTATGTGTCACTAAGACTTAATATTTTTTGGTTCATTATAATGACAATGACCCCTCAACAAATCATTAAGCAAGATACTGATGCTAGTGGTAATGAAAGCTACATAAGCATCCTAAGAACAAGCCTTACTTACCTCCCTTTGACATCGATGGTGACTGAAAGAGAAGCCTAAACACATGCAAACAAAACAAGTCATCCTCAATGTTAGCACAAGGAACAAAAGAGTGATATAAACAAATAGTTTTTTCTAATTCAGCTTCCTACTGAAAGTGTGTGGTTGTTCTTCAACAATGACTTTCAAAATAAAGAGAGCAGTTTAACTACCAACTTGTTGCAAAGAGATGGGAAGAAGAAGTTTTAAGCCACTTCTGTTGTCAGGACAACAGCAACAATAATTAAAAGGCTATAATATAATTATAATCCTTTCCAGATGTTTGATTTGAGATTGAGATTTGAGAGGACCACACTTAGGATCCATTTGGTTTTTGGCTTTTTCTCTGTATATCACCTTTTCTTTTGACAAGAAACAAGACATGCCTAAAAAAATATAAAATTCTCCACGCATCACTGTCATGCACTGTTGGCAGGTATTGTAGGACTTTGTACTATTCAGAACCAGGATGAAAAATTATCAAGAATTCCTAAAAATAAACATGGTAGTATGTACTATGAGATGTGAAAGGCCAAGAAGAGCATGGGAAGATAAGTTCAACTTGAAACTATTTCATTAAAGGCTGATTGGATTCATATGTTTAACATGATGCATCTATTAATGGCAAAATCAAGCCTCCTTTTGGGGCATATCATTTTCATTACCTAACTCTAATATATATATTCATCCATCTCTCCAATAGATGATTTGGAAGATAAGGATTACCCTTTATCATCAATATTTATCGATAGCCGCATTCTAAGGAAGTGCTAGATTTGCAGTCTTGTTCTAATCACCAAACAACCTTTAATTGCATGTAGCAATACTCAAATCGAACGGCTGCAAATATGCATAATTAACATATATCTTAAAAAGCTCACTATATTCATGAGGAAAATGAAGATCCATCCACATTTGATTTTAGCCTAGTAATGTCTTTTTTCTCTTTTCCTAGTTTTGGATTTAGTACAAGTGAGGAAACTTCATGTGGTATCTCTAAAAAAACATAAAAAGTAATAAAAATTACATTCTTGTGTATTTTTTTTTCTTTACCTCCAAGTTGAGTAGAAGTAGCAAAAGACTTATCATATCATAGCTTAGAGCTCTTTATCTCAAAGTTGAAGTAGAGGTAAATTAGAGCTTACAAAAAAAATTACGTAAAAGAAATGGTATATCTCAGAATCTCTCTTGGAAAGCCTTTCTAGTTACATCAAGCTGTTGTTAGATGAAGCTAATATACTCAAGTTTACTCAGTTAAGTCTTTTGTCCAACTCCAGGAGAGACGACCACTAGAAAATCCACTTTCTCCATTAAGCTAAATCTTTCTCAAATATCTCTGCGCATGTTATTTTAGGGCCACCTCTGCCTCTATGGTTAATATCCATCACTAGTAGGTCCACCTCTGCCTCTATGGTTAATATCCAGCACTAGTAGGTTACTCTTTCTAATCGGTGCATCAAAGGCCTATATTGTATGTGTTCCAAACCATCTCGGTCGTTTGTCTTTCATTTTATGTCTAATTGGTACCAATCCTACCATTTCTTAAGCATGCCCATCTCTAATTTTATCTTTTAAATTTTTACCACATATCCAGTTTAGAATTAGAATTTCTGTTTCGTATAGATTTTTACAAGTTAACTATTGATTGCCTAAAATTCTGTACCACATGTAGCACAGTTGACTTGGTACCAACTCTAATTGAATAAATCACTAAAGAAATATTTCAATGGCAGAGACATGAGAGTATAAATGGTGTTGCATTAACCGTTTATTATTTCTAGAACCAGGCTCAAATAAATTTCAACTCTAAAAGGTCATACTCAAACTGCCAAGTCTCTCCAACCTATTTTATATGCAAGAACATAAGACATTATAGGAAGAATTCAAGCTATTACAACAAGAGACAAGCCATTATATCAAGTAAACAGAACGGCAATGTCTAATCTACACAGACAACCAAGGTTTACTCACAGGCTTGTGAGAGAGTGTCTCATGAATGAATACATATCAAATTCAATGAATATAAATTAAACATAAATAAATGATGAAGCCAAGAAGTTACATTCATACAATATTTGAAGTTCTCCATTTTTGATTTCTCAAGATGGTTTAGGAATTCCATTACTATAGGATCTGTCCAAGGAGCTCCAAAAGGGGCATCATCGCCCAATTCAATGAAGATCAATTAAACATATATAAATAATGAAGCTAAGAAGTTAAATTGATACAAGATGTGAAGTTCTCCATTCTTGATTTCTCAAGATGCTTTAGGAATTCCATTACTACGGGATCTGTCCATGGAGCTCCAAAAGGGGCATTATCGCCTGCCACCCATCCAAGATGGCCACCTTTTGGTGTAACTATCAGCAAACAGCTTGAGTTTTCCTGATAAGAAGCGTTTAAAGAATAAAATTAATTTTAATTAATATAAAATTTTTTTAAATGTTTCTTTTCATATATATACACACAAAATGAACTGAAGAACAATGCATAGATAGGCAGCCTATTTCTTGGAAAACATGATAAATACCTTGATATCTTGACGAGGAATTCCCCTAGATGGTGCAATTGGATCATTTTCAGCCTAAACCAAAGAAAATATGAATGTAAGCAAGAAGACGTATCATTGCAATACTAGCACAATTTGAAATGTATGATCAATTCAGGACTACTGAACTCCCCATGAGAAAACAAAAACACAATCATAATTTTCTCAAAAACTTAAGGAAATATACTTTAATGCCAAAATATTAAGTAAAAGTACATGCATTATCCCTTAAAACACTTAAAGAAATACACTACAGTGCAGTAATATTACCTGAATGCACAGCAAAGGAATTTGGACATCTTTAATTGAATCTGAACTGCTTGAATTAGAGTAGTAGTCATCTACAGACTTAAAACCAAAGGAAACTACAAGGGAAAAAAAAGGAAAGCAAGTATTAAAAATAACAATAAACTTCAAAATTACAAAAAACTCTGGTTAGCAAGATTGTTTACACGTATACCTCGTGTTAGTCCATCATCAAATTCCCTAACAGTCTTGGCATTAGCAGCTAGTTGAATATTATATTCACCCCCTATGCCTTCAAATAAGAGAAGATGCCTGCAAAAGAAAGTGGCAGAATAGCAGGAATTTTTGAGATCACGGACGAAAATGAAGTTTTGACGCAATGGAATAGCATTGAGAGGAGTTTCTCAACAAAGAACACAAGCTTGTAATTTAGATGAGAATAACAAACACAAAATTTGCTCTGAATTAATTCTAATGTTCTTACATAACATGCTTAGTTGCTTACTGCTGAAAAATAGTAATAGGAATCATAGTCCAATTACAAGTACAAGAAATTGGAGAAAGAATTGGAAATAAGAAAACTGAAAGAAACCCAGTCAAAGTAAGACATTAGAGATAGAAACAGATATCAGTGCAACTGGGTTTGTGCACTCTCAAACGCATTCATTTGAAGGAAACTCATCCTCAAGATTTTGTGACCGCATAAATCTGGTTCTTTGACTTGTGCTCAAGAAACTCAAAGTAGCGAAGAGATGCCAATTTTACGACTATCACTCAAGAGGCTCGGGTTGTTGTTTCTATGGCAGCAACAAAATCTTTTTATTAACCCACCACCAAAACATGCAAGTGTTTTTTTTTTTGAAAAGAAACACAAAATATATTAAAAGGGGCAAACGAGAAAGTCCAAGGTGCCAAAGGTGCTTATAACAAAGAGAATAAAATGGAAGACCACTTCAGTAGCCAATCCCCAAAGTTATAACCAAGCCCCAATTTAGAAGAAGAAACCCACAAAGCAAAAAGATAAAGAGATTTGTTTACAATCCAATTAACATCAACAGTAATCTGCCTAAAAATGCAATTATTTCAAGCCTCTTATAACACTGACCAGATGACAAAATGAATAAAAAACCAATATCTTTTCAGCTTGATGGGAGTGTGGGTCGGGTAGGACATGCTAGCAGAAATTTCCATAGGACTTGATAGAATAGGCAAGTAGTGATGCCACGAGGACGAAATGTTTTTCAAAACTTCAAGCTCCAAAATATATGATGAACATCATCTTCAGCACCCCTACATAGGTAACACCAAGAAGGCGAAACACAACAATTAAGCACCTTTAACTAAAATTGGGTTGTACAGTTTAAACGACTTAAGGAAATGAGACAGGCCAAAATTTTGGTTTTGAACGATATTGTTGCCTTCCAAATTGGGTCAAGGCTGTTGTGCCTTAGCTTGGAGACCACAGCAATGAAGGCTACATAACAGGATTTAGCATACCAGGAACTGTGATTTACTTCAAAAATGGCAAGATTTATCAGTCAGTTGGCTAATTTGCTTCCAGCTGACCAGGAACTGTGGTTTCTCTGAATTTTTAGCTTTTCAGAATAAACGCCTGAGACTTCTTTCAATATCCTTGTCGACAAACGCCGACATTTGAAAGATGGACATGAAATATGAGGGAAGGGCCTCCAAAACAGATTTACTTAGCAATAGCCGCCCTTTTCTGGAAAGGTAACTGCCCTTCCAACCCTCGATTCTCTTCTTCATAGCCTGCATAACTGGCTCCCAGAAGGAAAACTTCTTAGGATTACCTCCCAGGGGAAGGCCGAGGTACTTCATAGGCCAGCTACTAGCAGAGATACCCAAGCTTCTGATAGCTTGAGGTAGCGCTGAGTCAGAGAGGTTAATACCCACCAGCTGGCTCTTGTGAAAGTTTATCTTCAGGCTAGAGATTAGGGAGAAGCTCTCTAACACCTTTGAGAGCATGTTCTAGCTACGAACATTATTGTTCAAGAAGAAGAGGGACTCATCAACGTAAAGAAAGTGAGTTAGATGAACCCTCCTAGATCCCACCTTAAAGCCTTGTAAGCCATTAGCCACAGCCTTCTGAACAATGTCACGCAAGCTATCAGCTACCAGCATGTAGAAAAAAGATGACAGAGGGTCACCTTGTCTCAGACCTCTAAAAGTATTCATTTTGCCCCTACTGTTGATCAAATAGGAAACTAAGGAAATGCAGCCCCAAATCCATCTATGCCATTTGACCCCAAGGCCTTTTTTTTTTCAACACATAGAGCAGGTAACTCCATCGAACGGAGTCATATGCCTTAGAGACATCAATTTTGACAACCAATCCCTCTTTATGACAAACCCTTCAATCCTCTACGACTTTGTTTGCTATTAGAACAACGTCAAGGATTTGGCGATGCTTGACGAAGCCCATTTGATTCTTTGCTATAGTATCTTGAATTACTTCTTTGAGTTTTTTCTTTAGGATTCGGGCTATAATTTTGTAAAGGTTGGTTACGAGGCTAATGGGACGGTAATCTTCCACTTTCACCGAATTGCTTTTCTTAGAAATGAGATGAATGTATGTCTCATTAATACATTTATTGGCAACTCCTAAGGAGTAGAAGTCTGCAACCATGTGCATGATATCCTGTTTCAGGAGGGGCAAGTTCTTTTGGTAAAAAGGCATAGAATTGCCATCGGGACCCAGGGCTTTTTGTCATTTGCAACTAAACACGGCTACTCTAACTTCCTCCTTTGTAAAAGGTCGTTCCAACCACTCTTTCTGATCATTGGAAATGGGATTCCAATCAATCCTTTCCATGGCCCAACAGGGGCTTTGGAATATGAAAAAATCTTAGAGAAATTATTAATAATGTGTTGCCGGATGTCTTCGAGAGAGTCCAGGAGGACTTCGTCAGCTAGCTCTAATTTGGGGATAAATGCTTGAGCCCTCTAAAAGGATTAGATACGATGAAAAAAACTACGTGTTAATGTCCACCTCCTTAATCCATTTGATTATGGCTTTCTGGCAAGCAACCCGATCCAATCTGTTGTCAATCATTGTCAACTGCTACAGGATATGGTTTCTTTCCTCATTTCTCCCATGATAATCGCCGGTTTCCTTAATCTGACTATCAATCTCTTGCAACTTCTCAGACAGAGAAAGCTTGTCCTTAAGGTCTTCTGACCTGAAATCTCTGCTCCACTCCTTCAAGTCCAACTCGAGACGTTTAAGTTTTTGCATAAACGTGTAACCTAGCCAGTTAATGGGCTTGTTCCACCCCAAATTTATGTTGTCCTTGAAGTCATTTCTGTCCATCCAGGAATGCTCGAATTTGAAAGGGGTAGGACCCCATGACATCGGTTGGGTATCAAGGAGGATAGGCCAGTGATCCGAGGTAATTCATTGAAGGGTAGAATGATGGTAGGAAGAAAATAGAGCATCCTACTACGAGTTGACTAGGAAACTATCCAGTCTCGAGAGGACCACTTGGTCACGGTTGTTGGTCCAAGTGAAGGTAGAGTGAAGGAGCTCGATGTCTCTGAGACTGAGTACGTTTATTAGATCGTCAAACTGCGTCATAACAGAGGAACGAATAGTGCAGTTCAACTTTTCCTCCCCCCTTCTGATGGCGTTAAAATCTCCCCCTATGCACTAAGGCCCAGAAAATAGGATCGATAATTTAGCCAATTCATCCCAAAATGCCACCTTGTCCTCCCTCAAAGAAGGGTCGTACACCACCAAGAACCACCAAAAGGAATCTCTTGGGCCTTAAACTTTGATTGACAAAGAATGCTACCTAGCAAAAGACTTTGAAACCTCAATGACCCTGGTATCCCACGTTATCAAGATGTCCCCCACAAAGCCAGATGCAGGAAGAGAGATCGACTAAAGATAGCATCTTCACCAAATTTGAGCAAGAAGATTCGGGGGGGGGGGGGCTAGCTACAAGGATAGTACGCCTGATCAAGCATCTCTTGTCGAGTCCGCAGCCTCGAATATTACAGGATAAAATCCGCATTGAACCTTTAAAAGCCCAACCCAGCGAGAGCCAATCAAACGAATTCTTCCAACTAAGAAAAGCTAGATATCAATCTCCTTCAGGAATTCCACTACTCTTTTGGCTTCTTTTCCCCGTCTTGGACCCTATAGTCACCTGAGAGATTTCATCGATGCAAGGGTTTCGCTTCTTCCGTCTCCATGAACATGGGTTGCCAAGGAACAACATATTCTAAAACGGGAGGGTGACATCCTGCAACATCAACAGGAGAGGGAAATCTGATTATTGAACATACCTTCGGATTACAAGGGACATCTCCGGTGAGCATCGCTCCAGAGCCTGTGTCAGCTGCTCCAAGGTTTCTGTTCGGCCAGGGGGAGCTAGAGAGATGCGTCACCAGAATCATTTCTTTCGACTCGAATGAGGGTTCAACATAGATAACCTCCTTTCCTTTGCGTTTAGCCTTGCTAATCAATTCAATCCATTTATTGTTAGATCGCTTCTGATTCCCTTTGTTTCTACTGTATGTGGGGGGCTCGTCTAAATGTCCCTGTGGACTTTATTCCGCCTGCCCATAGGACTGTTGGTCCAAAATTGAGAGCAAGTTCTTATTTCTTTGGGCCAAGCCCACCTACCTCCTGAGCCCCGCCCGTTTGCGAACCAAGACGCCCAGACACTTGGCTAGGCCCATCATTGTTTGTGCCAGACCCACCTCTCTTTAAACCCATACTTTCAACTCTACTCGAAAATCCAAGTGGCCCATCCTCCTCTTCATTGGCACTCCTACACCCCTATTTTATAGACGCCTGCGTGGTTCTTTGATGACCTGACCTTTTTGCTTGTACGACGCTGAGCTGCGCTGTCTGACTTCCTCTAGCTAACCTCGCTCTTAGACCAACATTTGTACGATGCAGGTAGAGGCACAATTTGCGATCCCTCCCCCGTCTGAGCATTGCACCGCCGGGGATCCTCCACCGCCGTTGAGAGGACCGTTGCCTATTTTCGTGCCTCATCTCTAGCTTTCTTCACCTCCGGACACCATTGTTTATGCGGATCATGGAACCAAAGCTCCGCAACCCCATCATCATCGTATATTTCCAATTTAGCTGGTAGAAACTCCAACTAAAATCCTCAAACTTTCATGAGTGTGAGCTCTCGCAACCGGTTACATAAAGTGTCTTCCGCGATGTCCAGGAGCCACCACATATCTTTGCGATCTCTGAGATGAAGCCAAGGCTCCACTTTTTCGCTGGAATTCCCTCCACCCCAATCACGCTGCAACGGCACGCAATCTGCCTTTGTTCCCATAATTATAAATCATACCATTCTTCCAAGGATATGTTTGTTGCAAACTGCCCTCGAGAAGGACCTATAAGTTTAGCGACTTCTTCACCGTTTTAGCAATGAATGGTGGCTCGTGCAGCATCTATTACAATCAGATAAGGGTCTCGCCCTAAAACCAAAAAAACATCCTCCTCCACCTCCTGCCATGAATGAAAATCTGAGGCCCTTACGATTTTGAGGCACTGGGATTGAATATCAAGCTTTTTTATAAATCTCTTCACCTCGACCTTTCCGTCCCTACAGTGACTCATGTCTCCTTTTTGATGTACCGTAGGGCATATGTTGACAGATACCTGTTCCTTGGCTCCCATAGTCATCCTCATTTGAGATCTTGTCCTAATCTGTGCTTGACTGTGAACGAGGCCCTGCGAGATTCCTTCCAATATTTGAATGAGAGTGTTCCACGTATTCCTCTCAGGGTCTTCTGGAATATAAATATTCTAGAATGCTCCCCTGGCCAACTTAGCAATCTTCAGGAAGCTCCCGCAGTTATTGGAATAAGTTTCAATAAAGACTGTGTACTTACCCATCCGCCTTGACTTCTTAAACTCACCATTCCTAGCCTCATTCATGGCCTTCCTCACTTCAGTACTTAGCCACAGGATGTCGCTCTTAATGAGGGACATTGCATAAGTCTCTGATCTAGTCATCTCCTGTAGGATAAACTCCCCACTCTGCATGGCTACCTCAATTTTAAAAGCCTTAAACCTCGAGTCAAAGATGAATAGTTTCCACAAATGGCGAATGTATCGTGAGATGGTCCTCATAGCTCCACGCGTCTCTTCTCTGCCCTTCTTTCGTATCTGTCTTCGTCTACTTACCTCCGTCCATTCACCCTTCCCTCGTCAATCAACTGCTCATTGGTCTTTCCCAGTGAGAGCCCCACTATAGTCGCGTCATCCGAAATCTACCATTTTTTAGTTAATGGAAAGATAGTTAGATAAAACATGCAAGTGTTGCCTCTATTAATATTTGAACTAAACATGATTCACGCATAGCATTTTGTCCATGTATTTGCATTTATTTATTCATGTCCTAGTATTCAAGTAGTTTATGCACATGAGTTATTTTATACTCATGTATTTACATTTATCATGATACATGTATGAGATTAGTACATTAGGTACATACATGAAAGTGATTCATGTATATTATTTAAATGTCATTGAATGGTGGATGCTCAAGTTAAGCGCTACACAAACCATTGTATCTATAGCATTTGGAATCAAGTTGAAAGAACAAACATTTTTAGTTTCTTATATTTTTTCCCTTCCTCTTCAAACTTTGTGTACTTCCAACAAAGTGGTATAAAAGCCTTGGTCAACAAAAGATGGCTGATAACTTAGCTCTATTTCAAGTTTCCAAATTCACCAAAGAAATTTTAATAATTGGTGTATATGAATGAAGGCTTTGCTTGGTTCCCAAGATGTGTGGAAGATAAGTACACAAAGGTAATGATAAACCACAAGATGATCTGATTCTGTCTCGAAATCATAAGAATGTTCTGCAAGCATATAGAAAGAAAGATCAGAAAGCTCTTACACTTATCCATCAAGCAATTGATGATGTGACATTTGAGAAGATATCTACATCAACCACCTTCAAGCAAGAATGGAAGATTCTTGACCATATCTTCTAAGGTATGGATAAAGTGAAAAGGGTGCACTTTTTAAGTCTAAGAGGGGACTTTAAAGCTTTGCATGTGAAGGAATCTAAGTCATTTTCATATTATAGTGCAAGAATATTAGTAGTTATGAATAAGATGAAAAGGAAGGAGAGAAAAAAAAAAAAAAGAAATATGTTCTTTCAACTCGATTCCAAATGCCATAGGTACATTAGTTTATATAATGTTTAACTTGAGTATCCATTATTCAATAACATTTAAACAACGTACGTAAATCATTTAATTTTGGGCTCATGCATGCATATACTTAATGTACTAATCTCAAAATGTATCATGATAAATGCAAATACATTATGAAATAACACACATAGATGAACTACTTAAAAGCAAGTGCATGAATAAATAAATCCAAATAGATGATTAATGTTAACTTCAAAAATTCTTTCTTAAACATGATTTATTTTTACTTCAAAAATTCCCGTCTTAAACATGATCAATCACCTTGTAAACATACCAAGGAGAGACTATAAGTTAATTAAAAAAGTATCAAGTCAAAGTGGTTTAGCAAAGATGTTGACAATCTGATCTTGAGATTTCACATCTTTGTTGGTTATGATTCTAACTCCAAAGTATCAAGAATGTTGTTCCAAGGATTGACACTCCACCACCAACACCAACTTCAAATCTGACTCACATCAATACATCACCAGAAGCAAGATTTTCTTCACATCTTTGTTGGTTATGATGTCTTGGCACAACATTCACGAAGAAACAAGTGAACTAACTCTTTGTTGTATTCTTGCTAATTGTGAACCTATAGGCTTTGAAGAAGCAGTTAAGCCATTGAGAACTTGTAGATTTTTTAGCAAGTCAAAGTCATTGGTGTCAATGGGTGCATAAAGTAACGAAGAATGCCAACGGCGAAGATGACAAATACAAAGCCAGACCAGTGGTGAAAGGCTATTTTCAGCATCAAGGCATTGACAATGATGAAGTCTTTGCTCCTGTTATTCACATGGAAACCATTAGACTTGTCATTTTCCTTAGCTTTTCACAAGAAATGGAAGATTTTTTAAATGGATGTCAGATTTGCTTTTCTAAATGAGCTTCTTCAAGGGGAGTGTGCAACAACCTCTAGGGTACATCGTGAAAGGACAAGACAAAGTTTTAAAGTTGAAGAGGCATTGTATGGTTTGAAGAAAGCACTAAAGGCATAGAATACGAGAATTGACAAGTGCTTTCAGATGAAACAATAAACCAAATTCCCTTATAAACATCCTTTTTATGTCAAGCAACTTAACAATGACATTTTGTTTGTTGCTTGTATGTGAATGACTTAATATTTGCAGGTAACACTATGTGAACATGTTTGAAGATTTCAAATAGGCGATGACTTATCAGTTTGAGATGACCAACTTAGGAGTCATAACATACTATCTAGGCATCAAGGTGAAGCAAATGGATGATGAAAATTTTTCTTCCAATCTAGATATGTTACAAAAGTACTTTGAAAATACAACATGAGTAAATTTAACGAACCCAAGGCATGCCGCCCTCAACTAAAGCTAAGCTAGAGCTCCCAGACCCTTTGAAGGGCTTGTTTGCACGAAATTCTAAGAAGCGAAGACTACCAGTAAACGCCCCCCACCATTCCTAAGCAAATGATCGAGTGTCTCCTTAAGCAGGTCTCAACATTTGATTGAAGGGAATTGAAAGGCCTCTCTCCTTGAAGTTGATGGCTGCCTCTAAGCTTTATTAGATTTATTTGAATCGAAGACTTACGCCTTACCATGGCGCCATTTTTCTCAATTCATGAATTTGCCCATTTGCGGTTGTTATTAGTCTTGTTGAATATTGGTTGACGCTATTAAAGCATGATTCAAAATCGAAGTTGGAGTTGACCTTGTTTAGAAGTCTACTTGAAAGCTTTGAGGGTGGATGTTATGATCATCTTCTAAGGGTTCCAACCTTGTTGGTTATAGTGATGGTAATTGGTCCGGTAATTTGGATGATCAAAAAAGTAAAAGTGGATTTAATTTCTTTTTAGGAGATGCTACTTTCACATGGAGCTCAAAGAAGCAACCAATTGTGACACTTTCAACATGTGAAAGGGAGAATTTTCCAACTACTTTATGTAATTGTATACTTTGGCTTCAAAACTTGTTTAAGGCTCTTGAATCAAAATAATTAGAGCCTACTAAAGTTTTTCTTGACATCAAGTCAACAATTGCCTTGTCAAAGAATTCAATTTATCATGATTGCACCAAGCATATTGATAGCAATTCTCATTTTGTTCAAGATTGCATTGCACAAAAAGAGATCCAACTAAAATATGTGAGGTCTTAATATTAGATTGCGAACACCTTCACTAAGCCATTTCAGCTTGGTACTTCAATCAAGTTATGGTCTCTACTTGGTGTTCTAAAATGTGCTAATGTTTAACAGAAAAATTTTTGAAGTAAACATGAACCATGTTTAAGAAGGGATGTTAATATTTATACTAAAACTAATTCATATATTGAATTTTGTTCATGTATTTGCATTTATTAATTCATGTACTTGCATTTATGTAGTACATTTATGTAAGTTATTTTATATTCATGTACTTGCATTTATCATTATATGTGTATAAGATTGGCACATACATGTATGAGTCCAGAGTAAAGCGATTTATGTATGTTGTTTAAATGTCATTGAATGATGGATGCTTACGTTGAGCACTATGTAAACTAATGTAAGCATAGCATTTGGAATCAATTTGAAGGAACAATCATTTCTATTTTCTTTTTGTTTTTTTTTTCCTCTCCTTCCTCTTCAAACTTTGTGTACTTCCAACAATTCTCAGCAAGTAGCATCAATATCAAAAAGCCATGGTCTGCCCAAGAGAACATGACAAGCATCCATTTCTACTGCATCAAGCTTTTGTGACTACATACTTAGGACTTTATGGCTGCATCAATTGAGTTCTTTGACTTGTTCAAAAACTCAAGATCTGATATAATAGTGAAGACATGCCCAATGAAGTTACTACTAACATTCAAAGGCTCAAGCTGTTGCTTCTGCAGCAGCAACATAATTATTTTTATTAAACCACCAAAACATTAAGACTTGTCTTAGTCCTTTTAAGTAAAATCGGCATCAAAATGCTAGAGTCTTCCCAAGAGAACATGGCAAGCATCAATACTAACTGCATCCACATGAAATGTTGTCCTTGTAGTGCTTGCCAATAGATAGGGGAACTGAGCAAACATATCTTCTACCTGCAATTTAAGGTTCTTTTGATCCATGCAATCATGCATGATAAATGATGTTTTTTCAATCTTCAAATTGAACGCCTTTGTGTTGCCAACACCCTTGGAAACCAGATTTTTGTAACTCTCACTATTAAATGATAACATGGTGTACCCTGTTATTGATAATGCATTGAGTAAAGAAAATTATCTGGCATTGTGAATCATCAGTCGTCTTAGGTGCCTGCAAAAGACATTGAACAATAAATTGCCTCTCCTTCATTGCCCTCAGTCCACTCAACACCATGATAATCATCATTCACAGTTCCTCGTTTCTCTATATTGTAATCAACTATGACCTCTTTGACAAAGTTCATGTGGTTGAAAACCACATTTTAGCAACTCCTACTATTAAATGATAACATGGTGTACCCTTTTATTAATAATGCATTGAGTACAAACAATTATATGGCAAATCATCAGTTGTCTTAGGTGCCAGCAAAAGACATTGAACAATAAATTTTCTCTCCTTCATTGCCCTCAATGTACCCAACACCATGATAATCAATCATCATTCATAGTTCCTCGTTTCTCTGTATTGTAATCAACTATGACCTCTTTGACAAAGTTAATGGGCCATCAATTAGAAAAATTCTTAAATAGATGGCCCAGTAGAGAAGGATGTTGATTTTATGCTTGGGTTGTACTCTGACTAGTTTAGTACTTGTAGCAAGACCTTGTCCTATAGTTTGAGAAGGGGGTGTGGTTTTGGAACTACTCTTGTTGTTACCTGATGTTGTGGACACCCTATTGGTGCTTGTCACATCTTGAATTGGTCACTAAAACTGATTGTGTTTGATTTTGTTTGGCAATCAATTGAACTCCCAATCTCCAGACTCCAAGGACAAACTCACAATTTCATGGAAAGTCTAAATTGTTTGGAGGGCTAACCTATGTAAAATTGGCCAAACTTCAAGCCTCCAATCCATTGTCAGGGACAAGCTACAATGAACATCCAATCAATAAAATTCTTTAGTATAATTGATCACACCTCAGTTCTTTTGTCTACAATTTTGATATTACTGGTAAAAAATGTGTATAGTCAAGAGGAATTAAATGTAGATGAAGCAATCATTTTATCGTTGGCCATGTTCAAACACGTTGCTTCTCTTGTTGGATTGAACTATAACTGTGTCTATTTCCACCAAACCAAGAATCCGCCTTTCAACTTGTATGCCACTTAATGAACTTGTTAATCTCTCAAGATCTTCAAATAATCAACAAGAATTTCAACATTATGAATCCAATCGAGGAAGTTCTCGATGTGTACTAAGCTGTCAAAAATAGACAAATCCATCTTATCTGAAAATCCTCTCAATTTCATCCATGCCTCAAACGCACTGTTCACATTGATATTATCTTTTTCAGATGAATCGTCTTCAGCTACTAAACCATAGTAGTGTTGCCCAAAAACTCCACATTTAACTTGGTCATAAATACACATTGATATTATCTTCTTCAGATGAATCGTCCTCAACTACTTTTAAACCATAGTAGTGTTGCCCAAAAAATCCACATTTACCTTGGTCCTAAGTACGAAATGAGACCAACTGATGAGGTTCAGCAACTAAACCATAGTAGTGTTGCCCAAAAACTCCACATATACCTTGGTCATAAATACAAAATGAGACCAACTGATGAGATGGTGTGCTAATTGTGCCTATAGAAAATTTCTCCACATGGGAAATTGCTCCATGCCAAGCCTGACTGTGTCTTCCATGATCATCAGCCATCAGGACGTCATTGCTTGTCATTGTCCACCCCACCAAGCCCGATTGTGTATTTCTATCGCTTTGTCTTCCTTCGAGGGCCACTGCAACCACCAACTGTGAAATGTATCCAACGGTATCTTCGAGTCCACTGAGTCGTTGCTTGATATTTTTCAATTTGCTCATTATTTTTTTTCAAATCATTCATCATCTTTTTTGACCCATTATTGTTCACTAGTGGTTCATTCCCCACATGAACAAGTTTCAGCCATCAAATCAAAGTGGCTTTTTTTGCTCTAATTCCAGTTCGTGTGGCCAAATAGCATCAATAGGAATTTATCAATGAGGAAGACACAAGCTTTTAAGCTAAATTTAAAGAACAAACACAAAAAATCAGCTTTTTCTATTAATTCCAATGTGACTAAAAATAACATGTATAATGCTGAAAAACAGAAAGAAGATAAAAATAGGAACCCTACTCCAAGTACAAGAATGAAAACTTAGAGAAAGAATTGGAAATTAAAAAAAAAAAAACAGAGAGAGAGAGAGTTAGAAATATAGTTCAAGCAGGTTAGTAAAAATAGAAATAGAAATATTAAAATAGAAATCAGCTTGGCTAGGCTGTTCATTGCACCAAGCGTTTAGATATCCAGGTGTCCAAGACATGAATCAGTATCCAAGATTATAAATTTGAAGATTCTGCAGTGAAAAATAACTTGATAATGTATTGATGGGCTAAGGCTATAGCCGCCCGTCATACTAATTCCACAAGGTACATACAGTTCCATTTGCACTAGCATCTACATAATTACCAAGCTACATGATGGTATTCCAAGAATGGTGTGAAGTAGAAAGTTTTTTGAAGGCTTTTGTAGGAGTTTAACTATAATCCTACTTCCAAAGGTAGGAGCCGATTCAGGCTTAATATAAGTCATATAAATGGGTCCCAAAGAGAAATATGCAATACCGATGAGTTAAGTTCAGAAAGGAAGACGTTGAGCATCTTATGGGAGTACAAATGAGTAGAACCATGTTGTGGCTTGCCAAAAAGAAAGTATCAACTTAGTTTATTGGTTACAAATACCAGGTATAAGGGTATAGCCATGTTCAAGCATCCAAGTATCATGGAAAAGAAAATTAACCAAAAACCAACTTGAGATTCATGTAAACCAAATTCACTAGAAAATTACTTTTTGAAAATTCTGGTGAGAGCTCTCGCTAGAACTCTATCATAGACGTTGTTAAATCCCTTATGGAAATCTTCATCCGCAAGAACCAAATTGAATGGGTTACAAAGGGAAACTGCCCCAGAAAGAGGGCAATCTTGGGATTCCTGCAGGCAATAAAGGTGAAAATGAAATCCAAAATTTCTATATTATAACCCTTGAAGAAAGAAAATAAACCATTGATGGACTACACAAAAGAAATTTGTGAGAAGCTTTCTCATTGAATACAACCGGTGAAATATTTCTCAGCTTCAAATTTGTTGTTTCTATTTCCAATTATTCTTGATGACTAATTCTCCCATTTTTTTACCCTTCTTTTTCACCTTTTTCCCTTGCTAGATTAGCTTCCAATAAGTTGCATTTGAAAAACCTATACTTTTCTTTTCTTTTCTTTTTTTTCTTTTTTTTTTTTTCCTTCTACCTAATTTCAAGTTTTTGTATTACATTGTAATTGGAAACAATTACTTATGCATGGAATCAATTTCATTAGAGTAGAATCCCTTCACACAATAGGGATGCATAGACACATGTGCTAGCCATTAATTTAATACTCTCCCACAAATGATTACCATAACAGGAAATGTCATTGAACCCTAATATACCTCTCTAGCCACAGTGACCAGATTGTAGCATAAAAGACCGGCAATTTCTCTTTCAGACCTAGAAGAGAAAGAGAGTGAGAGATTGACAAACACTCCTCAATTGCAATGGGCAAAGCCTCCTCATTTTGAATTAATTTTTCAGAAAATTAGAAAGTAGTATCAGACTTTATTTTGTCAAACACATATACAAAGCAAATTTATTTGGAAATTGGTAATAAAGTCCAGTTACATAATAACAAACAAAAAGTGTTTGAAAGAATTGTTTAGATTAATAGTTAATGAGTCTAATTACACAGAGAGGTAGTTAGATTGCAATTACAACGAGGGTTTTTTTTTTTTTTTTTTCACTTCAAGTGATAGATATAGAGAAACATTCATCCATTGTTCAGTATTCTTAATTTTAGAAAATAGAACATTATTTTAGTTTTATTGATCTGTCATGTGTTGTTCTTGTCCTTGCGAGTACACTATATTAATTTGTTTACGATGCTTTATGATGTTTGCAATCATACTGTGCCCAAAACAAGCACGTGGCAGTGAAGCACCTGAAGTTTCATTCAATGATGTAGGATATCAAAACAGACTGGGCAAACTTCAAAAATTGGTTGCCCCATTCACTCGTTATGTGATAATATTGTTGAAATAATAAGAATGCCAGAAGCACCAACATTTCAAGTCTCCAATTATGGAAGATGAATGGAATGACAAAGAAAATTCTTTTGACTGTCTGTTCATATTGAATGACTGTTGTTAGCAAATCAACAGTTATCCTTGGCTCCAAAATTTAAGAGAGTAATGGATGGATCAAGGAGGAAGTTGAGAGCCCCATTTGTTGATCAAAGGAGTTCCGTGGTGATCTCAAACTCAATGAACAAATGGATCAACATTTTTACTCTCTCTAATGAATCAACTATTAACAATTAGAAAAACATTCATTTTCAACAAAGCTTCGTCTCAAAATACAGGTCTAGTTGTGACTACTTAAGATTTGGAATGATTACTTATAGGACACAGTTGCCTAGCTAGCCATCTTCATACATATACTATTTTTGTAGTCTGACATCCACCATATTTTGATTATTCTTCAGGCAGTGCTTCAAATTCAAGGATGAACTCTTTGCAACAAGGGGGAAACGATGAAGAAATAATTATTAACTAAATATTAGAAAGTTGTTTTAGAATTTATTTGTTAAAGAAATAGATGGTATTAGTCTTTATTTTGTTAAAGCAGTTGTCTTAATTGCAGTAACATTCCAATCATCATTGCAAATGAGAGAACAACAACTACAAACTGAGAATTCAAGAATCCTAATTAGACCTTAGAAACACCCAATAACCAAAGAGTAAACAAAAGATAAGGAGCAATAATAACTCAAATTGATCCAACCATACCTCACCTAAATATCGAACAAGGATGTTTGCCCCAAGAGACCAACCAACAGCATATATATTTGACCTTGGATAATGATTCATAATGTGCTTAACCACTTCACGAAGATCTCTGGTAAATGAAGCTGAATAGAACTGCACATAAACACTTCCCATATCATTTGATGTGATGAAATGTGTGGATACTCCAAATAAGTATTAGGTATCTAAACAGCCAGAATAAAACTATGATAAACCAACCATAAAATATATCTCATGTAATTCAAAAGTCAACTATGCCCTTGGTATTGGAGGGTGCAGGAAGAAGATTCTCATGTAGTTGGGGAAAAGAAAGGTTTTGTTTGAGCTGAATACTTAAAAACTGAATTGTATATATATAACATCTTGCCTCCCGTCCCTTGGCCCACATCATCTGAGGATATTTTTCTCTTTCCTTTGGCCACCCAAGAGGCGGGCCCATGTATTACATTACATTAATCTCTTTCCTTTCTCTTATTTTCCCAAATCCTTGGAATTTTCTAAGTATAACATTAACTCATGTACACTTTCAATAACACAATAAGAGATATTTTAGACAAAATTATTCAATATTATTAATCGATTCAAAAAGGGTACAAAGACCTCATGTTTATTATAGCGGAAAATAATTTCAAGTCTTAAGTAAAGTAAATTGGGCCAACATACTCTACAATTTAATAAAATCTCTAAAAAAAAATTCTAAGTGACTTTTATGCAGCCTTGATTTATCAATTTCCTAAAAAATTAAAAAAAAAGGGAGTGAGCTTAAAGCTTAGTGGATCATCCCAAATATTTAAGTCATTATTTCAACAAATAAGACAAACATGTCAAGAACTTTCAAATATTACGTGATTCACACAATTCATTGTTCACAGTTGTAGTTAAGACCGAAAGGGGTTCACCCTCTGTGTTCCAGGTCTAGGAAGAGAGATCTTTTCAGAAACTCAAACTCTTACTAGAGAAGTGAGATCACTCCTGAAACCTAGTTTACTCAGGGGTCAATCTTGACGTCTAGTTCTAAGTCAAAGGTCCGATATGCCAGGTCTAGGGTTGGAAAACATAAGAAGAAATCATTCCTCGTGCCGGAACGTGGTCATAATCTTAATTAATCTTTTTTTAAGTGTAAAGCATAACATTCATGTAGGTAAATTAAACAAAAATTAAATATGAATAAACATGTAAGTATGGTAATATCATAGCATAACATCACAAATCATGCATCTTTATACATGTAAGCCTAAGCATGCATATTCTACATGGCATGTATAATGGCGGATCATTGATATTCAAAGCATAACACACATGCAAGCCTTATTTAAATCAAAATAATAAATTAAAACTGAAAATCATCTCCACCTCAATCGTTTAATTCTTTGATCTTAAGATTCCAAGTTCCTTGAACCTCTGTTGAACCTTTACAACTTCTAGCACAGAATTTGTGCAGAATTTTGTTCCTCCACCTTCCTACTACTCTAATTGCTATTTAGAACAAGCAAAGAATCAAAGAGATGCCAAGAGGGAGGTAAGAAGAGCAAGAAGAGAATTGTCTTGTTCTTGCTGGGATAAAGAGAATGGCGCTCATGCTTAGGTTTATATAGAGTTCTAATGGACAAGTTTTGACAAGTTTGGGATGTTTCATTGTACAAACCTTTCTAAAAGTCTTCCCCTTTCTATTTTATTTGTTTCCTATGCATAAGAATTAGTAAGTAAAGGTTTTAGAAGTTGCTAATATATTATTTTGGGTTGATTTCATTTTAGAAACCTTTCTAATTCTCTATTTTACTTGTTTCCCTCTCACGTATATTAGTAAGTAATTGTTTTAGAAGTTACTAATACATTCTTTTGGATTGATTTCATTTTAAAAACCTTTCTAATTCTCTATTTTACATTATTTAAATTATTTTATTTTATTTTTTAATTTTAATTATTCGAAAAAATTTTCGGGGTATTACAATATAGTTGGAAAAATGCTTTATTGAACTAAGTACTCCAAAGTTGAACAATATAAATAGCTAGTATACTGTCAGTTTATGTAATGGGTGCATATGTTTAGGTTTTCCCAATGCATTAGTAGACCATAGGAATTGAGTAATACAAAGGAGAAAAAGGATTTTAGAATGTTAAGGTTGCATAACTCAATAATGCATAAGTATTGTTAGAAATGTGTTTTAATAGGAACAAAGAAATAATCCCACATAGAAAAGATAGAAAAAATGTATTAAAAATAAAAGGAAACTAAGAAGAGTTTTCCTTGGATAGCAAAAGAAGAGAAAGAGGGCCAAAAGATGGGCCCAAGGGTAATTTATAAATATATATATAAATCAAGACAAGGGCCTTGGGCCTTGGGCCTTGTTCTTTGATCTAAACATATTAATTTTAATTTTCGAATTTAGTTTTAGATCTGAATTATAACAATCATTAACTCTTTAGACAATTAATTAACTGTTATATGGCTGTCTAAAAGGATACAATTTTTCAATTAAACTGCATTTTTTGAATTTTATAAATAAACTAATTTTACAGAATTAAAAAAAATCTAAAATTAAATATGTATAAAAAAAATTCAGTTTGCTAGAAATCAAGATTGACATGCTTTGATTTGATTTAAACAGTTGTATCCTAGGACACGCTATCCTGTTAGTCCTCAAGCACGCATGAAGGGGACAAATTCTGTCTTAAGACATTGCCAATCGCAAGCTTCTGTAATCAGTTCTAATTCATTTTCTTTTTTTATTATTATTATTGCATTTACTATCATTAGTGATTTGAATTTTAGTATAGCAGATTTCCTAACATCTAAGACAGAATACTATTTGACTTTTGGTTTATATACTTTTAAATTTTTCTTATTCGAAATTTTAAATGTTGATGAGCCATTACATTTGGTTGACAAATTCTACAACCATGGCTTCTCAAACAACTACGAGTACTACAAATCCGAAGGATGAAAGACCCGAAAAATTCAAGGGTCTGGATTTTAAAAGATGGCAACAGAAAGTGATTTTCTGGCTAACTATTATGAACTTGGCAAATATAATCAGAGAAGAAGTTTCAAAAATAGATGAAGATCCAATGTCAAAAGAAACTTTTATGACTATTGAAGCCTAGAAACAATCTGATTTTCTGCGCAAAAATTACATTCTAAATAGACTAGATGATACTCTCTATTATTTATATTCAGGATATAAGATCGCAAAAGACGTTTGGCATTTGCTTGAGAAAAAATATAAACTGAAGATGCAGGAGCAAAAGAATTTGTAGTAGGAAAATTTTTCATGTATTCAATGACTGATTCTAAGTCTATCCTCAAACAAGTAGAAGAACTTCAAGTGTTGATTCATAAACTGCATACAAAAGGGTGCATAGTGAATGAACATTTCCAAACAAGTGTTATCATTGAGAAACTGTTGCCATCTTGGAAGGATTTTAAGGTCTATCTCAAGCATAAACGTAGAGGGATGGCCATTGAAGATCTGATGTTGAGACTTCGGGTTGAAGAAGATCACAGGAAAGGAGACAAAACTAAAGTTCCTATGGTTGAAGCAAAAGCATATGTGGTTGAGGAGCAATCAACTAAGACAATGTTTCAAAATAAGAAAGTCAAGAAAGAGGGAAAGAAAACAAGAAACTAGTAAGTACCAAAAGGGAAGAATTTTAAAAGAATCAAGGGAAGTTGTTGGGTGTGTGGAAAAACTAGGCACAAGGCAAAAGAGTGTCGCCATAAGAAAGATTAGAATTCTAGACAGAACAACAATCAAGCAAATTTTGCTGATATAGATGAAAATCTTGTTACTGTTGTGTCTGAAAGTAATATGGTTTTTGATCTTAAGGGCCAGTAGATAGATACTGGTGCTACAAGGCATATTCATGGTGACTAAAATCTATTTTCTGAATATAGTCCAACTGATGGTAATGAGATGTTGTATATAGGAAACTCCTCTTCTTCAACGGTTCAAGGAAAAAGAACTATTATCCTTAAATTTACTTCTGGAAAATTTATAAAATCAGTTGATGTTTACATGTACCCAATATAAGGAAACATCTAGTTTTTAGTCCTTTACTTAGTAAGAAAGGGTTCAAACTTGTATTTGAATCAGATAAATTTGTGCTCACAAAGGGTGGCATGTATATTGCGAAAGGGTACTTAGCCGATTGGTTTATTCAAACTAAATGTAATGGTTATCAATAATAATAATAATAATAATAATAATAATAATAATAAGGCTTCTATTTATATTGTTGACTATTATGATTTATGGCATGCTAGACTAGGACATATAAATTCTAGATCTATATATAGGATGATTAATTTAGAATTGTTACCAAAGTTTGATGTAGATGTAAAGCATAAATGTAAAATATGTAAAGAATCTAAATTTGCTAGGCAACAATTTAAGTCTATACAAGGAAGGTCAAATGAGTTGCTTGGTTTAATACATAGTAACTTATAGACTTTAAATCTACACCCACTAGAGGTGGAAAACAATATTATATAACATTTATTGATGATAATAGTAAATATTGTTATGTCTACCTGATTAAAAATAAAGATGAAACATTGGATATGTTTCAACAATACAATGCAGAAGTAGAAAATCAATTAGGCAAGAAAATAAAAATATAAAGACAGAAAGAGGTGGAGAACATGATTCTACTTTATTTTATTAATTTTCTACTACGCATTGAATTATACATCAAACTACGGCTCCATATACACCTCAACAGAATGGTGTAACATAAAGGAAAAATAGAACTTTTAAAAAAATGATTAACTCCACATTTAAAAGCTCTGGATTACCACATAATTTATGGGGTGGAGCATTAGTTACTACTAATCATATATTGAATAGAATTCCTTTTAAGAGAACTAAGAAGTCTCCTTTTGAAGTCTGGAGAAATAGAAAGCCTATTTATAAAACTTTGAAAGTATAGGGTTGTCTAGCTAAAATACAAGTGCCCTAACCAAAAAGAACTAAATTAGGGCCAAAGACCATTGACTGTGCGTTTATAGGCTTTGCTAAAAATAGTGCACCATGTAGATTTTTGGTGATTAGATCTTATATTATTGATATTCATGAAAATACTATTATTGAGTTTGTTGATGCTGAATTTTTTGAAGGAATATTTCCTTATAAAGAACGAAAAACTAGTTCTTCAAGAAAACGGAGTTACAAAGAAAGTCTAGAAGAACCATTCAATTCAGAGGTTCAAAAAGACGATCAAGAACCATCTAATTCAGAGGAGGTTCAACAACAAAATAAAGAACTTAGAAGAGGAAAGAGGATAAAAGTTTCAAAGAATTTCGGTCCAAACTTTATAAGTTTCTTAACCAAAAATGAACCACAAACATATAAAGAAGTTGTTTCTTCACCGAAGGCTCCTTTCTGGAAGGAAGCTATTTACAGTTTAGTAGAATCTATTTTACATAATCATACATGGCAATTGGTTGATTTACCACCTGGAATCAAAAACCAATTAGTTATAAATGGATTTTAGAGAAAAAACTAAAAGCCAATTGAAATATTGACAAAATATAAGGCACGTTTGGTAGCCAAAGGATATCGGCAAAAAGAAGGGTTGGATTATTTCGATACATATTCTCCAGTTTTTAGGATTACATCAATTAGGATGTTAATTTCTATTGCTGCATATGGATATACATCAAATGGATGTAAAAACAACATTTTTATGTGGAGAATTAGATGAAGAAATATATATAGAACAAGCAGAAGAGTTTGAGGTTAAAGGTAAAGAAAATAAAGTTTGTAGACTTATTAAGTCTTCATATGGACTTAAAACAAGCACCGAAACAATCGCATGAAAAATTCGACCATGTGATGTTAACACATGGATTCAAAATTAATGAATGTGATAAATGTGTTACCATGTTTATATGTCAATGACATGCTAATAATTGAACCGATAAGGATGCAATAAACTCTACGAAAAGAATGTTAAAATCAAATTTCGATATAAAAGACTTAAGTAGAGCTGATGTTATCCTTGAGATTCAAATCAAACGAAATACAAATGGTTACATACTCTCTCAATCAAATTATGCAGAGAAAATATTGAAACGGTTTAATCAATATGATTATAAACCTGTCGTGACTCCGTCTGATGCAAATTGCAAATGAAAGAAAAATACAAGAGATGCAATTTCTCAATTAGAATATTCTCAAGTGATTGGAATTTTGATATATATTTAATAAATTCTACTACAACTAACATTGCTTATTTAGTAAGTAGGTTAAGTAAATATACTAGTAATCCATGAATGATAATTGGGAAGCTTTGATCAAGGTGTTAAGATATTTAAAGTATTATTTACATTACGAATTACACTATACAAGATATCCACTTGTTTTAGAAGGATATAGTAATGCAAATTGGATTTCTGCCAACACAGAAGTCAAATCTACTAGTGATATGTTTTTACATTAGGTGGAGCTACAGTCTCTTGGAAGTCTTCTAAACAAACTCGTATAGCTTGCTCGACAACAAAATCTAAGTTTATTACACTAGATAAAGTTGTTGAAGAAGCAGAATGGCTAAGAAATTTTTTAGAAGATATTACAGTCTGGCCTAAACCTATAACAACAATTTGCATACATTGTGCCAATATGGCAGCTCAAACAAGAGCTAAAAGCAATGTATATAATGGCAAATCAAGACATATTAGGCACAGACATAGTACAATTAAGCAATTGCTCTCTAGTGGAATAATTTCCTTATAATACATAAAATCAACGGAAAATATTGTTGATCCTTTGACTAAAGGATTACCTAGAGAGTAGACTAAGTTCACATCTATTGGAATGGGTTTAAAGCCAATTCAATGAGTTGCACTGGGCGAAAACCTAACCTATTTAATTGGAGATCCCATGGTATAGGTTCAATAGGTAAACTAGTTGTGTGAAAACTCGATAAGTTAAACACACATTATAACTCATTCCACAACTAGTGTGTAGTGTATGATGGATAGGTTATGTTAAAAGCATTTAATGACATTAATATAAGGAAAATTAATGTCACCTATATGATAGTAAATGTGGGGCCACATTTATGAGAATAAATATGGATTAGTTCTCTAAAGCTATAATGAACCCGAGACTTTTTCAAGGCCAAAATGAACAAAATCGTATAAACTGGAATAATAAAAGATATATTATATTTGACTCATATTGTCTTGGTTTACTCTTCAAAAGTAAACAGTTCAAGATCATACATATCTACTGCATTACCAAGTAAATCCGATATGATGCCGATAGGGTAAGTTCAAGTCTGTACGAAACTTGTCTTAATGTATATTATATTCTAATATTTATGGACTTGATTCAATTTTCTTATTTTCTCTTGTTTATTTATTTAGTATCTTCTTTATTTCCTATTCCAATGTGGGGTATTGTCAAAAATGTGTTTTAATAGGAATAAAGAAATAATCCTACATAGGAAAAATAGAAAAAATGTATTGAAAATAAAAAGAAACTAAGAAGAGCTTTCCTTAGATAGAAGAAGTAGAGAAAGTGGATCTAAAGATGGACCTATGGGTAATATATATATATATAAATCAAGACAAGGGCCTTGGGCCTCTGGCCTTGGAGGCCTTTGTAACACCCAAAAATTTTGTTAAAAAAAATTCTAGGTACTGTTTATTTCACTGTTACGCATTGTTCACGTCACGATAAACAACAATTGGTGGCACTGTTACTCACTGTTCACAAAGGACAAACAACAATTTGCATTAATATTCATGCTACTATTCATGTGTGTTGTTTCTGCATGAAAAATCTATATAAAGCCCCCACCTCATTCTGATCATCTCTTCATCCCAACAACCTCTACTTGCTCTCTTTGCCTCTCTCGTTCTTTAACTTTTCTAGATAGCAAATATAGTAATAGGAAGGGAAAAACTCAAAATACTCCATAGCAGTGATAAAAGCCTATTTCTGGGCATTTATTTTGGAGCAACTGGAGGACTCTACGAATCAAAGCAGGTATAATGACTCTATCTAAGTCTCTATGTATGGATTGTTTATGTAGGGTTTGAGGCATTAGGATGTCGAAAGAACAAGAGATGGGAGAAACAGGTATAGAAAAGTCCACTTTAGTAAATACTATAATATTGTTCACATATACTATGATACTATTCACGATTACAACACTTTTTACTGTCACTACTCATAGTTACTGTTATAGTTACTGTTTACATGTATTGTTCACAGTCACTGTTCATAATTACTATTTATAAGTATTGTTCATAGTCACTATTTACAGTACTGTTCATAGATACGGTACCGTACATTGGTATTGTTCATAAATAGTTATTAAATCATAATTTTATGTTAGACCATTCAAACTAATAGTATCAATTTTTAAAGGTTGAAAACTCAAGCCAAGTTGAAATAACAACATAGGAATTCAAGGGCGTCAACTATAGAGATGAAAATGATTGTACTCACTCTTTAATATTATTTTAGTCTTAAATGTGAAACATGATTGTCTAATCAATGTTTTATGATCTTAGAAGCATGTTAAGGATGTTATGACGATTGATTGTATGATTTCTTGCCTATTTAGAAGAAAGCATGATTTATGTTACTTAATATTATATCATTACATGCCATGTGTAATTTTAATTACATGATGTGATCTCATAGACCGCAACACGATTAAGGATTTGTTAGCATGAATTTATGCTTACATACACTGAAATGTTGAGAATAATGGTGCATGTTAGTGGTCAACAAATAAAGACAATTAAGATTCTAACCACGTACCGGGGCGACGATACAGATAATGTGGCAGTAGTTTGATATCATTGTGGGTATTTTTTCACCCTAGGCGGATGTCTATGCTACTGTGACAATAGTTGAGATAAGACTGAGGATTGAGTGAGACCTCATTCCTAAAGTTGTGTCATGATGAGGAATCGGCCTTTGGGGCATTACTTCCAAGAGTTTAAACACGGATAAATACCAAGGAGATCCCTTGCGTTCTTAAAGTCAACCTAAACAAATTAAATGTTTGAAACGCCTGATGATTTATAAATATTTGCATGTTTTATGTCTTGACTTTAATAATGTTTGAGATGTGTTGTATAAGATCCACTAGGCTCACCCCACTCACTCTTTTTTAGATAACCATTGAAGATACTTGTACTGACAATTAATGTGGAGACCGTTAACAATAGTAGTGTACCTCACAGTTATGAGGACGTTATAGAAAATGAAGTCTTTTTTTCTATTTAGTTGTAGAGCATATGAACCACTATATTTAGTTATGTTTATCAATTGGATGTTAGCCACTAGATCGAACAATAGTTGTTTTATCAAAACTCGGTCATGGGGCCCACAAATTTGTTCTCAATTTCAATATTAAATTAAAGTTTCTTCAATTATTATATGATCCCAAGGTTATTGTTAATTTGTTTCTAAGTCAGTTTACTAATGCATCTTTGTTGTACTTTAGGATGTGGCTTGACTAGCAGATGAAATAATTGATGTAAAGAAAAAGTGATATCTCAATTCTTGAATAGAATGCAGTAGTGACTGCATACCAATAAAATTAAGTCTCAAGCTACGTGACAAATACGTCGCCTACAACGAATGTGAAAAATTTGGAAACCGGCATGTTATAGCCTTGTTCTTTGATCCAAACATATTAATTTTATTTTTCAAATTTAGTTTCAGATTCGAATTACAACAATCATTAACTGTCTTTAGACAGTTAATTAACATTATATGGTTATTTGAAAAGATTCAATTTTTCAGTTAAAAAGCCTTTTCGAATTTTGTATATAAAACTAATTTTACAAAATTAAAAAAAAACCTTTCCAAAATTAAATATCCATAAAAAATTTTACTTTGCCAGAAATCAAGATCGAAGTACTTTGATTTGATTTAAATAGTCGTATCATAGGAGACAGTATCCCGTTAGTCTTTAAGCACGCATGAAGGGACAAATTCTATCTTAGGATATTGTCAATCGCAAGCTTTTGTAATCAGTTCTGATTCATTTTCTTTTATTATTATTGCATCTACTATTATTAGTAATTTGAATTTTAGTATAGCAGATTTCCTACAAATACTCTAATAAGAAATTCACAACATCAACCTATCCCATCAAAATGAACTATAAATTTGACAACCAAAAATCATTAAAGAACAATTATTAAAATTGGACACAATCTTCAGACAAATTACAAAAAATGACAGTGAAGTTTATGGTGTTCATTCTCAAATACCTGAGGTGTGGTGACCGGACTATTTGCACAACCACGGCTATTGAAAACCACAACACGCCATCCATTCATTCTAGCTTTAACAAGCATATGTTGAACATAAGTGTCACCACTCCCACCAGTAAGACCTGGCTGCAACTGAAAGTGTCAACTAGTCTTTCTACTCTCTACTATAAAAGTATAAGGTCCTTGCCTGTAGAGGCACGAAAACAAAATAACGGAACTTAATATACACAAAAAAACAAAAAAAAAAAAAAAAATTGTGAGGAGATGCTACTCATAGTCCAAGTTGTATAAATGTACAATTGAAGCACCATCAAATGTTGATTCAAGAAACTTTAAGAACATAGATCACTGCATCTTGAAGCAACTACCGCCAAAATTCAAGGTTATGCTTGCTCTTCCTTTAATACAAACTCCAAATGGGAGTTAATGGATAATAATATTATTTAAAACTCTACCAATACCAAGACTAAATTCATATCATGCAGAGTTTGATTTTGGACTGATTTTGTTGGATCAAAAGATGCACGCAAACAAAACAGGTGGTAATTATTTGTTCAGAAAAATGAAACAAACGCACACATTAAATCTGAGACCAAACAACAAACCAGTAGAATCAAGACCGGAGACTCAGCCGGCAACTCAATCTCGTCACCGGCGGCCCAATCCAGAGCGATGGCGCCATCGTCAGGCGTACGGAGACACTCTCGGCGTAACCGAACTCCGGGTAGAGTCCGATAGAACGAAGCGAAGATCGTCTCCAGGTGCCGGTTCCAGCATATAATCGGAAACGGCTTGTACGGACGATCCAGCGTTTTCAGAACTGGCAAGATCGAATCGCGAGCTCCGCCGATTATCTCCAGAGTTATGCCGGCTCTGGAAAAGCTATCGGAAGAGGACGAAGCGGGAGCGGAGGAGAGAGTCCGATCGTCGAGCATGATGTGGCAGAGATCAGTAAATCTGACCGGCCGAGGGAAACCGAGAAATCTGGCTGTTGGAGAGTGAACCAGAAATCTAGCCGTAGGAGTGGTGACGAGAAATCTAGCCGTTGGAGATGGGACGCGACCAAGTGAAAAAGAAGAGATGAAGTGGAGAGAGCCAATGCTTCCACTGGCTCCCGCCATCGAGTTCGTTGTTTTTGCAGTTAATGAGTTTTCTTTTCGGGGTTAGGCGAATGGCTGGTAGACACGAAGAGCTCTTGGATAATTTATTGTTTCCCCACCTCAAAAATTTATTTAATTGGAACGTGCTATAGTAGGAACGGCTACATTTTCCGTGGCACGTTCTACTCTTTGGTGTGGCAGTTCTACTTTTTGTAAGAGGATGACATGGACCGAGGGCAACATAAAGGAAACAGCAAGCTGTTTAATGCACGCTGAGCTTGTGCCCAATGGAGCGTCATCTCAGCAAGTTCAATATTAAGCGCTCGATCTGTATCAAATGTTCAGTATTTATTTTTATTTTTTATTTTTTTATTTTTAAATAAATTAGTACCTGAATAATGAGCTAATGTCGCTCATTATTCGGGCGTATAAGAGATGCTCTAAATAATCTAGATCGAGGACAATTTGGATCAAGAATGACCTCGATTAAAGATAACCTAGATCAAAGATGACTAGAATTAAGGTTGACATGAAAATAAATAATTGATAATTTAATCATTTTGATAATGTAATCATTCAATTTTAATAAAATGAATCATAAAATATAATTAATTGTCTAAAACTAGATTTTAAATTATAATTTTAGTAATTTTGGAAGACAATCAAAAGATTTTATAATTTACATGATTAAAAATTATCATGACCCCAATTTTATATTTTTTACTGATATCCCGAATCTGTCGTGTTTGGATGAATTTTTGTGAGAAATAACAAATAAGTAAATATAGTAATAATAAATAAATAATAATAATAGATAACAATATCTTATGTATTCCTGCGGGAGGTGAAATGAAAAGAAGGGAAAAAAGAGCGAGAGAGAGAAGAGAGAGAGAGGGAGAAATATTCTTGTTGGTGACATTTGAGATGTTATGTAGCAAGTGGAGAAAAATTATAGCATGAATAAAAATTATCTTCTTCGTCTCATTCCTATTTTTCTTCATTCGTCTTCTTCCTTTATATCAAGTAGGAGTGTTCATCAACCCAATTAACCAGACCGAACCGAACCAATCTGAACCTTTTGGGTTGGTTTGAGTTGGATTTTCAACTATATTTGGGTTAAGTTAGATTTTAAAATGCTCAACTTGAACGGTTTGGGTTTGGTTGTGGATTTAACCCCCATAACTCAAACATAACCTTATCCAAACCAAAAAATACCATAAGTTTTGTGCAATTAATTTTGGTTCTAAAATAAATATGATTCAAGGTGATGATGCATTTTATTGCTTGAAAAAAAAACACAAGCATATTATTCAAGTTTTTGTATTAGATTGATGCATTAACCATTATATATCTGATAAAGGGATTCCTTGTACTCGTTTTGTATTAGATTGATGCATTAAACATCATTCTTTATTTATTATTTTGCCTATTGCTTAGTCATAAATAATATATTTATGGTATTCCTACTATTGTTCAATTTATTATTAATCAGTATTCATCATCTGTTTCAAATTTGTTCTATCTAATAATTCATCTTTATTTCTAAATTATCATCTTCCTATTTGAATTTTTGCTAATGTTCTTCTAATTTCTTGTAATTTTTCTAGTTTAGTCTCACAGCTTGTAATTCATTCTCCTTATAATGCTTCTTCTTTATTTATAATATGTTTATTTATATCTAGGCAAAAAATGTTATTTTTAAGTAAACAATTTGTAAAAATTTTGAAATTCAACCTGATAACCCAACCCAAACTATTTGGGTTAGGTTGGGTTTAGCTATAGATTGGGTTGAGTTGGGTTTCAACTTTTTCAACCTGAACTGTTTGGGTTGGGTTGCGGGTTTATTCCAAACTCAATCCAACCCAACCCATGAACACCCCTAATATCAAGTTATTGTGAGAAATTGAAACGTGAAATCTTTAGGGTTTTTTTTTTCTTTTTTTTTTTATGAAGAGAATTGAGGATGGTATAACAAGAGAGCATTCTAAGCAAATTTATTTCCTAGTAATTCAATGTACGGTTTAAGCGCAGTCTATTTTTAAAAAATGTTGCTCAAAATTGGAATTTAAGAAAAAAATTGGCTCAATGTGAAAATTGGAAGAATTGTTAATTTTATTTGTCAGTGTAACCCCGTTAGACCCGAATTGAATGAGTAATTGATGAGTTACTGTATCAGTCGGGCTGCTCGTTAAGGTGAAAGATGGAGCCTCAACAAAAACAAAATAAGATATAAATAAAAAAATATACTTTCTCATAATTATTTAACTTATTTATTTGTTAAGATCAAATAAAAGGTTGTCATGTAATAAATAAAGTGTAATAATAATAATAATAATAATAATAATAATAATAAGATATAGGAGACAGAAATTAAAAAAAAAAAAAAAAAAGAAGTTGACAACAACAGCGTGGGAGAGGGATTGAGAGAAAGGAAGAAGTGGTCAGTTGGGTTTTTGAAGAGTAGAGGGTTGCAGATTTATTTTTTTTTTAACATCTTTCAATTTTTTTAATTGTTGTTTTCTTTCTTCTGGATTAAAGAATTTTGCTCTCATTTCAGATTTGAATTTATGATTTTCTTTTGTATTGTAACTAATAGTGAATTGATCATTTTTAATTCATGTTATTACAATTTTTAATTTTAAATTGATATTGTAGAACATTTGAGAGTTTTACTTAACTATTTTAGGTTCAGATTGATTTTTAATTCATGTTATTAAATTTGAATTTTCTTTTTGAATTATTCACTGCTTATGAAATTAAGAGATTCTTGTTCAAATTTTTTTTATTTTATTATTAGCTTTGATTAGTTGATTTGGTTATTTTATTTTATATTAAAAGTAACTTTTTAGGTTATTTTTTTGTTTATTTATTTTAATTTTTTGTTAATGCCTTGTTTTAGTTATGATGAACTAGATTTATTTGTACTAATGTTATGAGTTTTAATTTGATTAAATCATGGTATTTTTAATCTTAAAAAAGTGTTTAATATTTAATTTAAATTAATTAAAATATAATTTTATAAAACTAAAAATTATTTATTTATATAGCTTTTTTTATTAAATGTGATTTCATTAATATATTGAATGCTTAAAATTCTCCGTGACAAAATAATTAGAGTTTTATATTTGTTAATTTTTAATTAAAAATAATTTTATTATATTAGTTGTTGAATATAATTTAAATGATAAATCTTTTAATTGGAATAACTTGCTACTTTTTCTAATAGAGTTAAATTTAAGTATGAACCCATGAATTGTCAAACTAAATCTTATATGGCTTAATAATATTAATTAGTAAATTTAATTAGTAATATGATTAGAAAGTTGGTAAACTATTCGCCCTTCTTCTTTACACAAGTCAATCTCTTTGAGATGAAATTAGCATTGTAAGTACAATAATTGATACTTAGTTGCTTATAAGTTAAAATTTTTTTATTTAATTTGGAGTAATAGAAATCATAATAAAAGAGTCATTACGAGAAACATTAATGTCATATCGACTAAAACCCCTTTAATAACTAAGTCAGATGAGTTCGTAATATAGATAATCTAAAATCATAAGTTGAGATACATAGAGAGAACTTTGCGTACACTTGAATTTGGTCGAATAACTTATCTATAGAGTTCTGAAAGTCCTTGGTCATAATAGTTGTGCTTGAGTTGAATTAGGACACTTAAAGATCTTGACATCTCTATAGAAAATCTCCTTTTGAATTAAATCTAATAGAAAAAAAAAAAGAAGTTGGGAGATGATTTTGACTCTAGGTGTTGGAAAATATTGAAGAACAAACTTCAAACAAGATATAAATCATCAAACCTTGGGTCGTGTTAAACACTATTCTTAAGGATAATTCACTCAC
>JAJIYU010001187.1:0-39050 GCA_030144865.1 Tinospora cordifolia | reverse complement strand
GGAATTAGATTACATGAAGATCATGAATATTAGTTAGGTTCTTTAAAAAGTTTCTAATTTTTATGTAAGGGCATGTTGCCCAAGTTTTAAGACTTCCGTTGTAATATTTTTCTAAATTATGTACTCAATTTTATTTAATTAATTGAGTTTATGAATTTCAATTATTTCTTATACTATTGCCTTATTAAATTCTTAATTTTAAGTTATGTACGGTTAAATATGATCAAGGCATGAAATGACTGAAATAGAAAGTCAAGTGTGTGTCGCTTGTAATATAACACCGGTCCGGCCCGCCGTTTGGTTTAGTCCACTGTTAAAAAATGGTGGATGCGTTCAATGCTTAATGATACGGGGGTTGGGGTGTTACACACACACTCAGCCAAACAAACAGAAATAGCTAGAAAACATCAAAACAAGTTGTAAATTTCACAAGATTAAAACACACAGTCACACTTACTCCCGCAATCGCACAACATGGCACTGATTTGATCTCACACATTAGATCGATTCGATCCTTACGTAGCACTAGATCAATTGAATAGCAAACTATATCGACCTGCACTTTTGGACATCAAGTCAACTGGACTCGACATATATTTTTATATATCAATTAATGAATTACAAATAAAAAATATATGATTTTACAAGAATTGTGTGATAATATGTACTAAATGGTAATGCATGCTTTTTCGGTAATGATATTAATTAATGTAGGTATTAAATGAAAAATAAAATAAATAAATAATGATAATAATTATTTAATGGAACTTAAGAAAAAATTGAATGAAATGAATTAATGCAATATATTACTTCTTACATACATATATGAAAATATAAAAACACACACACACACACATATATATACATATACATAATTGTATGTATATATATAGATGTCTGTATATGTGTGTGTGTGTGGTATATAGATACATATAAAAATGAAAAAAAAAATATCGAATAATAATGGATAATCTTGCTTTGTTGGATAATGAAATTAAAAAAAATAAAGATAGATGAAATAACGGGATAAGTGATGATGTGTAGATAAGGAGAATGGAGATGTTTATCTTGACATTTATGATGGTAGGGTCCACCTCTTAATTTCCTATATATATAGATGGCCCTCATTTCATTTACTTATTCCCTCTTCAACTTGCTCATCTGAGAAGAAGAAGGAAAAAAGAGACAAAAGAAAGAAAAGAGAGAGAGAAAGAGAGAGAGAGAGAGAGAGAGAGAAAAAAGGAGGAAAAAGAGAAGAAAAAGGAAAGCAAAGATGTTATTCTTAAGGATCCGACATTTTTGGTAATTTACTTTTGCCTCTTTTTAATTCAAAATTATTATAAAAATTATGAACTACAACTTTTATATTACAGTTTTCAATAAAGATGTTAGTCTATTGTGTGGCCCAAAATTTGGTTGTATTTTCACTAAGAGTAAAACTAAACTCTATATATATATATGTGTGTGTCATTGTGTTCAAATCAACGAGTAGAACATGGATATGTACTTTATTTGTATTCATATAGGCCTTAAAATTTTATATAATAGTTGAAAGTCGACACATAGTGGGTATACCTATTAACACTAGAATTTTAGTTGGCGGGTACTAAAATGTCCATAATAAAAATTCTGAACTCAATGACATTGAAATTAGGATTCTTGGAGGTCAATTGATATATTAAATTCGCATTTATACAATTTAATGATTAATTAATAAATATAGAAAACAATGTCTATAGGACAATATAATGTTAAATAATAGGAAAAATGTTATATAATGTTGTATAACATTATGAAATACTTATTGGGGAAAAATGTGTAACATAGGAAATAATTAATTTTTTCTTATTTACTGTATTAAACTGCCAAATTTATGAAAATAGCTAGCTATTGTGTACCAAAGGTAGGACACATGTAGATAATGCAGGTTTTTAGTATTTTGGGTCAATATTAAAGGTTTAATTGTACTAATTGACCTTGTTAATCACATTGACCTTGTCGATCAAACAGGTCAACGAGTGTTAGGTTTAGATAGAGATGACTATATTAACCAAAAATGACCAGATTCATAAATTGACTACAATTTACCGACTCAATCCTTTGATTGACTAACGACCATAAAGTTATATTTGAGCCAAGTTTTATGTAGATATTAAGAAACTACATTAATCATGCAGGATCACACATCAGCAGGACACAATCGGCTACGAAAGAAGTATCATAGGTGAGCATCCTTGTGAATAGTATTTTCTAATTTATCACTTAACTTGTTATTCTATTTATAAATGAAATATATTATATATTGAAATGCATTTGCAATCTTTAAATAAGCTTTTAAATAAGAAAATGTGCACCAAATCTCGAGGTTTAATGGTGCAAGTTAGGGTGTTAGATGTGGTAGAGCATTGAGGAAGAGTGGTCGTTGTACTTGGGGGCACGTTCTGGGCAGGTCTATCAATTGAGCTCCCCTATGGAGGATATCAAGCCACCATACATAAGGTATGAGCTGGCGGATCCTTATGATATGATATGAAAATACGCCGAATCGTCAGTTACACCTACTCGAGTGGATATATTATTGCCTTGTAGGCTATTGAGAACTTTGGCATATAGTTTCAGCATTAAAACTGTTTTAAAAATAGAAGATGCACGACTATATTGTAAAATCTCAAAAAATTCATATGAAATTTGAATTTTTACTTAGAAAAGTATACAAAATTGACGAATGAAAATTTTGGCAAGTCCCAGTTTACCCAAACGATGAATAAAAATCAATTTAATGGATTTTTGAAGAAAATATATGAATATAACATATATTATGGGATATCATAGCCAAAAATACAAGGATACGCGTAATTTTTTATGAAAACAAGATTAGAAAGTCAATTGGGATCGAGATTTGGCAAAACTCTGAAAAGAAAGCAAGAAATTCGGCTGAAAAATCAAAAAAATAAACTTAAAATACATCCAACGGTCCACGATCGATCTGCCAAAATCCAATGAACGAGATTAAAACCAAACCAAATGCCCAGGTGCACTGGATCATCAAAATCCAATGGCCAGAGATCCGCACACCGCACTCAAGGACAATCGAACAATCCAAAGCATTTTCGTTAATCATGAACTGAGATCCGCGTACAAAACTCAAGGTCGATCCGACAGTCCAGATGGATTTTGTTGATTACGAACTGAGATCCGCACACTGTGATCGAGGATCATCCGACGATCGAAATCAAAGCCGCATTGGTTAATCGCAAACCGTGTTGCGCTCGAAGAAAATTCAACGGTCTGGATCGAAGACGTTTTTGGATTGATCGCGAACCGTTGATGCGCTTGAGGAAATCCAATCGCTAAGATCAAAGGCTCCGATTTTCGTTGATTAATCCGACGGCTGAGATTAAACGATTTGAAAATTAAAATTAAAATTACGGGAAAATTATCGAAAATAGGTTTCTAAATTCAAAAATTAATTCTAAAATTCGAAAAAAAAAATCTGAAAAATACTCATTTTGCTCTAAAAATTAGAAAGTACGAAATTAAGGAGAATTAGGGTGTTTTATTCAAAGAAGAACTCAAAACTTTCTATTTTTCTCCCTTTGAAAACATATATAAACCCCCCTAAGCTTTTAATTTCTTCATTCCAAAGATAAGAGTTGAAATTGCCTCTTATTTTCTAAACCTTCTTCTTGGTACCTCTTCCCATCTTCCTTTCTTGCGTGTGTGAGAAGTTCTTTTCTCGAATTGGAGAATTAAGTTGAGCGATCTTCATTGGCACTAGTACGTGGGGGGAATTGCTACCGAAATTTCAGAAGAAAGTGTCACAAGGTGGAAGTGATTTCTAGAACACCCTTCTGTTCTTATTTAAATTCATGGCATGCTCATTGTTTGTGTTTTTCACTGAATTCAAAGATTTTCAATTGTAGTTATAGAATTTTAAATGTTTATTTCAATATTTTAGTTTTGATTCATGTTTGAGCAATCATATCATCCATGTCATGTTGGTATCATACTTAGGCATTTAAATTAAAGTATGATGCATGTGTTATGAGTGTTTCATAAATTGACTATGTATATTCTGAATTTTAGCTTGATTTCATATTCTGAAGTTTATTTTATAAGATCATGATATGAGAATTAATCAAAGATGATGGTGATAATAACCAGTACCATCATAGTGGTCATGGTGACACTATGGATGTTCTTTTCATATGAATTAGGTCATATGGTTTTCAGACCTAAGTACTTAAGGGTCATGTACCACTAGTGGGTCACCTTGTGTAACGGGTTGATGCTGACACATGCCACTAATGGGTTGATGCCGAATGGGCCCTATTTACTTAGTTAAGAACATCAAGGAATTAAAGGCCCTTTTGTTCTGAGACTCGACTTAAACAAATTGTTGTTTGAAATGCCTAATGATTGCAAGTGTTTGAATTATGATTATGTTATGAGTTTGAATATGAAAGATGGTTGTTCGAAAACGATCCACTGGGCTATGTGCTCATTCCTTCCTTTCTTATTTTTTTCAGGAACATGAAATCCATGGAGCGGTTGAATATAGATAGTCTCTCACAAAGTTTCTACGGTATTATATTTTTTTAGAATTTTTAGGGAATGTTGCCCGAAGTTTTTATGCTTTTCTACTAAAAAGTATTTTGAAGTTTTTCGTTGTAACTATTAGTTCTTTTTCAAGAGTTTAGTACTTTCAATTTCTATTATGAATAAAATAGTTTGAATTTTTTTATCTCTTTTAATTTCTCTGGATTTTATTGAAAATTTTGTATTCTTGAATTTTATACAAAGGTACGAGATATTAAAAAAAAAAAGAACAAGTGTGTGTCACTTGTAATGTAACATCGGCCCAACCCGTTGCTTTGTTAAGTTCACTATCAAGAGAACGGTGGCCATGTACGCTGCTTTAAGATACGGGGGTTGGGGTGTTACATACATTGTGGATTTAGCATTCATTAACTATTGCATTCGTTCACATTATTATTATAGTGCATACATACATGACATTGTTTTATAGAATTCCTATTCTAAGTTATAGATTAGATTTAATTATTCACGGAGTCGTTGTGGACAAAATTGGCTCACTACTCTAACATTTCATGTTCTTCTTCTGCAGACAAAGGGAAGAAAGTGGCCATCGTGTAGTGCGTGTTTCTTTTATTTTGGTAGGTTTCTTCACATGGTTTACTATTTTGAGAGTTAGTATGATGTATAGGAAGTGAGGAAAAAATCGTAGATATTTTGACTACTACATTTTTGCTACTACTACATAGAAAAGACTGCACATGAATACCTTTTGTTTAACATAAAAAAATTGCTATTGTAATTAATTATTTAGCTACTTTCATATCTCTTGTATTACTCTGATGATATTGTGCATGGATAAGAATGAGGCTTAACAGTGTTTTGGCATGCTTGGCTTGCGAGTGAGTTTGTTAAGACACTATGCCGGTCAACTGTTCTTCACCCTAGGGAAGGGGTCCTGACAAGGTTGGTTCAATGCCAAGGTTTTTCAATTAATGAATAACAATTGTTGTTAACCTAGGATCCTCAAAGTAATCATGAAAGTTTTACCCTAGGAATGACTTAGAATAGCATAGCAAAATTATGGATGAAAATTTTCTAACTTCTGATTGATAAGAAAAAGAATCGAATGAGAGTTGACATATCTTGAAGGGAATTTAACTGTCATTCAGAGTTATAGAGTTTTAAGATTTAAGATTTGAACCTTGTGGATTAGAATATCACTTGGAGATAGTTACTTCGCGTGTAGTTATCTTTGTTATAATCACTTAAAGTTGTTGTCTGGTAAATGTGGGAAATGATGTAAGTTTAATGTTTTATGCAAACCACGATGCCTCCTTGACGTGCGAAACCACATAGGATCTTGAAGCCAGTGCCGCCACCACCTCCAATTGAGCCCAAACAAGATCCCATACAGAGGCTCGAGGCTATGATTAGGGCGTCTACTGAGGCTACTCATGCCAAGACAACCTTATTGAGAGAGAGACTGGATAGGATTGAGGCTAAACGACAAAGAGTGAAGTCAGTAGCACCCCCTGTACCAGTTGTACCTGAGAGGGCTGCAAATTGTGCAAAGGTATCCCCAGTAAGACAGGTAGATGAGGCTACCCATGATCGCCTCCTAAAGACATTTTTGGATCTGAGACCCAACGAGTTCTATGGGGGTCTACGTTTGGACACAACATAGAAATGGCTTCACAATATTAAGAAGAACACTGAGACGTTGAAGTTGTCAGAGGAGAACCAGGTACTCTTTGCTACACACATGCTTGAAGATGAAGCTGCGAACTAGTGGAAGGCGACCCAAACTATAGAGAGGTAGATTACCATGGGCCCATTTTTGAAAATTATTTTGAGTCCTTATGTTCGTGAGACAGCGAGGGAGCATAAGAAGGTGGAGTTTTTGACCCTATGATAAGAGGACATGTCGGTGAGGGAGTATACACATAGGTTTCTTCGACTAGAGCTTTATGCACATGAGTTAGTAGGTAACCCGAGGGAGAGAGCAGGATTCTTCCATCGAGGGTCAAGGGCAAATATCAGATAGGCGACCTTGACATCTAGCGAAGCTACCCTTGAGACCATTCAGAGGCAGGTGTTACAGTTTGAGACATATGGCAGAGATGAGCGCACGATGGTCCAAATAGTACAGGGTGTCACTGTATAGACATAGCCGCAGTTACAGCCCTAGTCATTGACTTAGGGTAGTTATCGTGGTGGGCCCCGAGCAGGTAGATACCCGAGGAAGAGAAAATACTCAAGGGAACAAGCTAAAGGGGAGTAGAGTCAGCCACCTCTCGTAGTCCCGATCACTGCTAATCCAGTTTAAACATATCAATCGGTGGGGCAATCACTAACTCAGTACAAGGCCTAAGGTAGAGGTTGAGGCAGAGGCCAAGATTCAAGACATAAAGATTATGGGCTACACCCGGATCACTTGCAAAGGCCCCTAAATGACTGCTCAGCGATAAAGGATGTAGGGGTGTAGAGACAGTCAAGAGGTATCGATATTTTCAATCGCTACAAGATCAATAATTCCATGAGCTTGGGCTTCTGTTGTTGAGCTGGCGACTCATGGGTAGTGGCTTGGTTAAGGATACCCACCGAAGGTGTGTCACAGGCTATGTGTTTTGGTTAAGGGACACCCGCGAGGTACCAAGCTAGTTAATCAGTTATTAGGGTCAGTCAATTTGCAAGTAAAGAAAAATAGCAAATACAAGCACAGACAATAGTAAAGGCAACAATAATAAAAGGAACTTTTATTAATATCCAAAGCAGCTATACATTTGTATTGTATGCACGAATGAAATACGCACAAACCCTAGGGGAGCAGGCACTGTTAGAGGACCACATGTTAGCAATAGCACATTGCAACAAAGGAATGGTTGTGATAGCTTTACAATGGGATACTTGAATGTCAAAGATACCTATGTAATACTCTAGGTGACTACCACCTCCCCTACAAGGTAGCTTTTAAGCTTTTCAAGTACATCCAAAAGTGAAACCAATCATACTAGGCCTTTTGGAGGGCGAAACAAACTCCGAGCGCAACCAAACTTCACGCGCCATCTAATATGGTTATATTGCATGTCCAAACATTACCGTCATATACTCCCCCACTTAAAACGGTGACACTCCTATCGGCAAACTGGCAAGGTACTTGAGGTTCTTTGCTTCATGTTGCTCCAATGTGCTGGCTGGCTCCCAACTATCCTTGGCTTCTGGTAGGCCCTTCCACTTGACTAAGTATTTTGACTCAAACTACTTTTATGAAGGTCCTGGAACTTTGCGATCAACTACAATGTACTCCACTTCACAATCTAGTCTTCACTTGACATTTGCTATAGGTCTTAAAGTACTGCTTCGAACCAAGCCTTCTTGATTAGCATAGAACGATTTCAAGTTGCTCACATGGAAGATAAAGTGGAAATAACTCCATTCGGTAGGAATTTGAACTAGTATGAAACTTTACCAACTCTCTCAGTGATTGTGAATAGCCCCTCATACTTGCAGACTAACTTCCTAATGACCTTCCTGAAAGATCTCATAATATATGGTTGAAGCTTCAAAAGGACTTGGTTACCCACTTGGAAAGAAGTCAGTCTTCTCCTCTGATCTACCCACTTCTTCATTCTTCTAGAAGCCTTCTCTAGATAAGCTCAAGCAATCTCATTGGTCTTCTGCTACTCCTTTTTAAACTAATATGCTTTGGGACTACTCCCTATATAGCCCATATCAACAGTGTGTGGCGTTGGTGGTTGTTGGCCCATTACTATCTCAAAAGGACTCTTTGAGATCGAAAAATTGCACTGCAAGTTGAAGCAAAACTGAGAAACATCTAATAGATTTACCCAATTCTTCTGGTTGGCACTAGCAAAGTGTCTCAGATATTCTTCCAGCATGCCATTGAATCTCTCAGTCTAGCTATCTGTCTATAGATGACATGTTGTGGAAAAGTTCAGATGAGATCCCAAGAGCTAGAAGAGCTCTGTCCAAAATCGCCCGATGAACCTGGAATTTTGGTCAGTGATGACGGTTTGAGGAATACCCCAATATTTCACCACATGCCTCAGAAAAAGATGTGTTGTCTCTCTGTCGAACAATGTTTGGGAGCTGGTATGAAGGTGGCATATTTTGAGAATCTGTCCACCACCACCACGATTGAGCCATACTCCCCCACTTTTGGCAAGGCACAGATGAAATCCATGGTTACACTCTCCTACGAACACTAAGGAACTGGTAGCGGTTCTAGGAGCCCCAATGGTTTGGCTTGTTCCACCTTGTCCTATTGACAAATTAGAAAAGTCTTGACATATTCTTCCACATCCTCCTTCATCTTTGGCCAATAATATCCATGTTCTAACAATGCCAAAGTGCACTGAATGCCTGGATGACCTGCCCACGAAGTGTCATAATATTTATGCATTAACTCCCTAGAAAGTCCTCTAATGCAGGGTACATAGAGATGACCCATTTTTGTAATGAGCAACCCGTCTCTAATGTAAAATTGTTTTGTCCAGCCCTCTTCTACTAATGGCCATAGAGTTTGAACTTGAGGGTCTAATTGCAAGCCATCTCAAATTCTCTCATGTAGGGTGGTTTGAAACCTGGTGATACTCCTCTTAGTTTCAACTAATATGGTAGCAAGTTCTGTTTTTCTAATAAAGTATAAGCAACTTGATTTGTTTACCTTGGCTTGTGCTCTAGCACCATATCAAATTCTGAAAGGGGTTCTTGCCATCGAGCTTGCTTTGTAGTAAGTTTCTTCTGGGTTAAGAAGTGTGAGATAGCTGCATCATCCATCTTCACCACAAACTTGGAACCCAGCAAATAATGTATCCATGTTCGAAGGTAATGAACCATGACCAACAGTTCCTTCTCTTGTACAGTATAACGGTGTTCTGCCTTAAAGAATTTTTGGCTTTCAAAGGCCAATGGATGCCCCTCCTGGACTAACACTCCACCAAATGCAAAATCTGAAGCATTTGTATGCACCTCAAAAGGTTTGCTCAAATCTAGCAGAGTAAGAATAGGATCCTCTATCACCGCCTATTTTAAATCAACAAATGTTATCTGGCTCTCTTCTGACCAAACCTAAGGTTGGTCCTTCTTCAACAAGTTAGTCAAGGGCACTGCTCGTGCCGAATATCCCTTGATGAACTTATGATAGTAGTTCACCAAACCAAGGAAAGATCTCAATTCTAACACATTTGTTGGGACCTTCCATTCCAAAATGGCTCAGACCTTCATCATTTCCATCTTCAATTTTCCATCACCAATGTAATGGCCCAAGAAAGCAGTCTCCTTATGTGCAAAAGAACATTTTTCTCCCTTCACATAGAGGTAATTTTTTCATAGCAGCTCGAACACAATCTTTAGGTAAGAAATATGTTCCTTCAAGGTGGGGCTATAGATTATGATGTCATCTAGATATACCACCACGAACTTATCCAATTACCTATGGAATATCTCATTCATCAATTTACAAAATGTTGTTGGGGCATTGGTTAAGCTAAAAGGCATCACCAAATGCTTGAATGTTCCATAGCGAGTTACACAAGTGGTCTTAGGTTCATCTCCTTCAGTAATTCAAACTTGATGGTACCTAGACTGCAAATCCAGCTTTTTGAAATATCAAGCCACACCCAACTGATCAAACAGGTCAGCAACTAAAGGAATGGGATATTTGTTTCGAACAGTTACCTTGTGTAGTGCCCGATAGTCCACACATCAATGAGTTCACTCAGCTGCTTTCATAGTTCAGCTAACTCTGAAGGTGTTGTCCGATATGGAAGTCGCGCAGGTAGGCTTGCCCCTATTCTTGTTCCAGCTTCCAGTTTACCCACCACTACTGTTACTCGAAGGAGAGTACAGGCCATCACACAACCTGATCCAGAGGCTACCACGACTCTGATAGAAGGTACCTTTTCTATTTTAAATTCTACCTTATATGTGTTAGTTGATGTTGGCTCTACTTTATCATTCATCTTTGGACATGTCGTAGATAGATTGAAACTTAAACCCCTTAGGGCACCCACCTAGCTCATGTTGAGTACTGTAGTTGGGGAATGCATTTACTTTAATCTAATTTGTGAGGGTTGTGTATTAAGGTTGAGGGATTTGGAGACCATTATCGACCTTCAAGTGTTAGAGTTCCTAGAGTTTGATGTTATACTCAGGATGAATTGGCTAGCCACTTACCATGCGCACGTCGACTATTTCGCTAAGAGGGTGGTATTTCAGATACCAAGGCAACCTATTATTATTTTTCAAGGTAGTATGTCTAATAAATCGAAAACCCGAGGAAGAATGGCGACTCAAAATGAGATCAATACTTTAGCTGATTTAACCATCATAGATAAGGCACCTTTACGAGAGGGGATGGATGAGATTCCTATCGTCAGAGATTTTCTTGAGGATTTACCTGACATGCCTCCAAAGTGGAAAATCAATTTCATTATTGAAGTTATTTTAGGGACACAACCCATTTTTATCCCTCCTTATCAAATGGCGTCTAAGTAATAGTAGGAATTGAAGGTCTAGCTAGAAGAATTGATGAGTAAGGGTTTTATTAACCCTTCACCTTGGGGTGCTCCAGTGTTGTTTGTAAGGAAGAAGGATGGGAGCCTCCATTTGTGTATCGACAATCAATAGTTGAATAAGGTGACAATAAAAGACAAGCACCCTCTCCCGCACCTTAATGACTTGTTTGACCAGCTTAAAGATGTCACTGTGTTTTCAAAGATAGATCTAAGATTTGGGTACTATTAGCTGAGGGTCAAGGAAGAAGATGTACCGAAGATAGACTTTCGGACTCGTTATGAGCACTATGATTTCCTAATCATGCCGTTTGGCATGACAAATGCCCCTGTGATCTTCATGGACCTGATGCAGAGAGTGTTTCGTCCCTATCTCGACTCATTTGTCATTATCTTTATTGATGACATCCTTATTTACTCAAAGACTAGGGAGGAACACGTTGAGCATTTGAGGATCGCACTACAAACTCTTTGAGATCACCGTTTGTATGCAAAGTTTAGCAAGTGTGAGTTCTAGTTGATAGAGGTTCAATTTTTAGGCAATGTGGTAGGAGCCAATGGTATTTCTGTAGATCCGGCTAAGGTCGAGACTATTACTGTTGGCTGATACCTACCATAGTGATGGAGATCCATAGCTTTCTAGAGGATTTGTGTAGAATTTCTCGAGGATTGTAGCACTATAACGAAACTTACCTAGAAGGACATGTCATTTGTATGGACAGATAAGTGTGCAGGAGTCTTTCTTGAGTTGAAGTGTCATTTGACATCTACGCCAGTACTTGTGCTACAAAACCTAGCCGTGAATTGGTGATTTATATATATGTATGTGGGAAATGCCTTGGGTGTGTTTTGATGCAGGGAGACTTAGTGATTTCTTATGCTTAACGACAGTTAAAGGTGCATAAGAGAAATTACCCCATCCATAATTTAGAGTTGGCAGCAATAGTGTTTGCGCTCAAGATTTGACAATACTATCTATATGGTGAGCATTGTACGCTTTATTCTGATCATAAAAGCCTCAAGAACTTGTTCTTTCAGAGGCATTTAAACATGACGCAAAGGAAATGGATGGAGCTACTTAAGGATTCTGACTTTACCATTAAGTATCATCTCGGGAAAGCCAGTGTAGTGGCTGATGCACTGAGTATAGTACAGGTCGAGACTGCTTGTGTGGCTAGAAATATTTCTTAAGAGTAGAGAATGATTGATTATGTGATAGTGATGAGTATCCACAAGACTTCGACTGATACTAGAGTCAGCGCACAGATAAGAGCCCAATCGGTGCTGCTTTCTAAGATCATAGAGGTGTAGCCTTATGATGTTGATTATGTGATGTACCGGGGATGGGCAGACGACACTTCTCGTGTGGAGTGGTTGATTGATAGTGATGGTGCACTAAGGTTCAGGGGACAATTGTGGGTACCAAATGACCGTCGGCTGAGATAGGAGTTTTAGCAGAGCTGCACCGCTCGAGGTATACCATTCATCCAGACACCAATAAGATGTATCATGATGTTCGATGTACTTATTGGTGCTTAGGGATGAAGCAAGATATTGCGACCTTTGTGCAGAGATGTGACATGCGCCAGTAAGTTAAGGCTGAACACCAGAGACTCAGTGGCTTACTACAGCCCTTGATAATTCCTAAGTAAAAGTGAAAGCACGTTACTATAAACTTTGTGATGGGATTACCCCAGACTCAGTGAAGACACGATACTATTTAGGTTATTGTGGATAGAATAAGTCTATTCATTTCCTCTTGATTCATACGAGAGATTCAATTGAGAGGCTGAGTCGATTGTATATCTATGAGATCATGAGATTATATGGGGTCCAAGTGTCCATTGTGTCTAACAGAGATGCTCAGCTCACTTCCCATTTTGGCAGAGCTTGTAAAGTTAATTCAGGGCTAGAGTAAACTTGAACACAGTTTTCCATCCACAAACTAATGGTCAGTCTAAGAGAGTGATCTAGATTTTGGAGGATATATTTCGTGCATGTGTCCTTGATTTTGGTGGTATTTGGGAGGATCATTTGATGTTGTGTGAGTTTGCATGTAATAATAACTACTAGACGAGCATCGACATGGCACCGTTTGAGGCATTATATGGTCAACCTTGCCAATCGCCAACTTGTTGGGTCGAGGTTGGTGGCATAATAGTTTTGGACCCTACTTTTGTGCAGGAACAGAATGAGAAAATTCAGCAGATCCGTAAGAACATGAAGGCAACTAAGGATCAACAGTAGAGTCATGCGGACAACCGAAGGAAGATCCTTAAGTTTGATGCTGGTGATCATGTACTACTTCGGATTTCTCCTCGAAAGGGACAAACTCATTTTGATATTTCAGGGAAACTCGTTATGAGATATATTAGACCTTTTGAGATCCTCGAAAGGATAGGTCATGCTGCTTACCAATTGGCATTACCACCTCAGTTAGCAGGAGTACTTAATGTATTTCATGTGTCGATGTTGAGGAAGCACTACCTTGACCCCTAGCACGTGTTAAGCTGGAGACATGTTGATTTGCGAGAGAATTGTACCTATGATGAACCTCCAGTAGCTATCATTGATTGAGCCAAAAAACCACGCAACAAGGAGATACCAATGGGTTGCCAACTTCATGGTGCCAAGCAAGACACTAGGGAGCGAGAGGACTATATGGCGAGTCATTTCCCTGATATTATGAAAGTTGCTGCTTAATTTTTGTTACCTTAGTAAATTTCGAGGACAAAATTTGTTCTAAGGAGGGAAGAGTGTAACGACCCATATTTTTGGACATCGAGTCGACAGGTTCAACATATATTTTCATGTATCAATTAATGAATTACAAATGAAAATACATTATTTTACGAGAATTGTATGATTTAACATATATGTATTAAATGGTAATGTGTTTTTTAACAATGATATTAATTAATATGGGTATTAAATGAAATGATAATAACTATTTAGTGAAAGTTAAGTAAAAGAAATGAATGAAAGGAATTAATGTAATATATTAATAATGGGATAAGTGATGATGTGTAGATAAGGAGAAATAGAAAAAAAAAACAAAAGAAAAAGGAGGGAAAAGAGAAGAAAAATGAAAGTAAAGAAGAAAAGGAAAGTTTTTGTTCTCGAGGATCCGACATTTTAGGTAATTTACTTTTACCTCTTTTTAATTCTAAATTGTTATAAAATTGTGAATTACAACTTTTATAATGTAGTTTTCAATAAAGGTGTTAGTCTATTGTGTGATCTAAAATTTGGGTGTGTTTTAACTAAGAGCAAAACTACATAATAGATATATTATTGTATTCAAATCGAGTAAAACAAAGATATGTACTTTATTTGTACCCATATAGGCTCTAAGAATTTATATGATAGTTGAAAGTTGACATATAGTGGATATACCCATTAACACTAGAATTTTAGTTGGCGGGTACTAAAATGTCTAGAATGAAATTTTGAACTCAATGACTTGAAATTAGGATTTTTCGAGGTCAATTGATATATTAAATTAATATTTATGCGACCTGAGGATTAATTAATAAATATAAAAAATATATATAGGGCAATATAATGTTAAATAATAGGATAATGTTATATAATGTTGTATAACATTATAAAATACTTATTGAGAGAAAAATGTGTGACATAAGAAATAATTAAAATTTTCCTATTTATTGTATTAGACCGCCAAATTTATGAAAATGGCTGGTTATTATATACCAAAGGTGAGACACATATAGACAATGCAGGTTTTTAGTGTTTTGGGTCAATATTAAGGGCTTTATTGCACCAATTGACCTTGTTAATTAGTTGCCCCTGTCGATCAGATAGGTCAACGAGTGTTACATTTAGATAGAGATGACTATATTGACCAAAATCGACGAAATTCATAAATTGACTATAATTGACCGAGTCAATCCTGTGATTGACTAAGGACCATAAAGTTATATTTGAGTGAAGTTTTATGTAGATCACGTAGGATCAAACATTAGCAGAACGCGACCAATTACGAGAGGAGTATCGGGAGCTGAACATCCTTATAAGTATTGTTTTCTAATTTGTTAGTTACCTTATTATTCTGTTCATAAATGAAATGTATTACATATTGAAATTCATTTGCAATCTTTAAATGAGTTTTTAAATAAGAAAATGTGCACTAAATCTCGAGGTCCGATGGTGTGGGTTAGGGTATTAGATGTGGTAGAGCATTAAAGATAAGTAACCATTGTACCTGGGAGTATGTTCTGGGCAAGTCTATCAAATGAGCTCCCCTATGGAGGATCTCAGGTTGCCATAAATGAGGTATGAGCTGGTGAATCCATTTGATATGATATGAGAAGACGCCTAACTATCAAGTACACTAGCTTGAGTGGATATATCATTACCTTGTATGATATTGAGAGCTTCAGCATTTGGTTTCAACATTAAAACTATTTCCAAAATGGAAATTGCACGACTGGATTATGGATTTAACATTCATTAACTATTGCATTCGTTTACATTATTATTATTGTGCACACATTCATGACATTGTTTTATAGAATCCTTATTCTAAGTTATAGATTAAATTACATTACTCACTAAGTTACTGTAGACAAAATTGGCCTACTAGTCTAACATTTCAGGTTCTTTTGCGAACAAAGGGAAGAAAGTGGTCATCATGTAGTGCGCATTTTTTTTATTTTGGTAGGTTTTTTCACGTGGTTTACTGTTTTGAGAATTAGTATGATGTATAGGAAGTAAGGAAAACATCATAGATATTTCGACTATTACATTTTCTCTACTACTACATAGAAAAGACGGTACATAAATACTTTTTGTTTAACTTTTAAAAAAAATCTACTGTAATTAATTGTTTAGCTACTTTTGTATCTCTTCTATTACTCTAATAATATTGTGTATGGATAAGAAGGAGGCTTAACAGTGTTTTGGCAAGCTCGGCTTGTGAGTAAGTTTGTTAGGACACTGTGTCAGTCGGCTCACCCTTCACCCTAGGGAAGGAATCCCAACACAAACAAGCAAAGGAGATTTTCGTCACACCCTAGATCTAACTAGTAAAGGAAAGAATATGAAATAAGAAATGAAGAAGAGGGACAATGAGCAGCAAGCAGAGCGATACATGCTTAGATTAGTAGCGACAGTGACAATGCCAAGTAGTGAGCACGAGCAAATGGGGTGAATCGATGGGGATGAGATTAGAGGCACAAAGTAGGAAATTGGAAATCTAGAATGAAAAAATGATGAGGATGAGAGCAGAGGCACAAAACAGGAAACTGTAAATTTTGAATGAAAAATTGATGAGGATGAAAATAGAGGCGCAAGGCAGAAAACAACATAATTTAGAATGGAAAATCGATGAAGATGAACAGTGAAGGCTATGGAGGGGGACTAGTCACTGATTTATGTAACAAATGGGCCTAGTGGCCTACTCAAGTGGAAAAGTAGGCCAAGTCTGGCTTTTAGGGTCGAGTTTGATAGAAACCCGAGCCCAACTCGGACTATTCGAGTTTTTCCCTCTTAGACCCCATAGGATGGAATTATTTTTGGGTACTTAAACTAACCTGACCCATTTTGTTCGGGTTGGTCAAGTCAGGTCGAGTCTCAAGTTTGGTGATCCACCCTAATTTTTTATATGATAAAGTTAAGAAAATAAAAGAAAAAATAATAAGTAAATTGGTGGCATTTTCGAGGAGTAAACGAAAAGTACACTTGTTGAAACTTTTTTTTTAGATTCCTTGAATTTTCTAGGGGGATGACAACATCTTAAAAAGGAGGAGAATAATGGTAAGGTTCCCTCATTTTTTATGCAAGAAAGAAAACAAACAAGTGGGGATTGTGTCTTTAATAAGGGAAAAAATGTACTAAAATATGACAATATCTTGTGTGTAGTTTGAGGCTACTTCTTGGATGTTTCTTGGACTGAATGGTGACTAGTTTTTTGTCATCATGATGGGAGGAAGAATGGCTAATTTTTAGGTGATACGGTATAACATTCTTGGCTAAAAGGATTGAAAAAAATTAAGATTTCATGGTATATTTGTTTTGACCATTGACTTAGTTGAAAAGAGGAGAATATGACGTTAATGGTTCCTAGTTTCTTCTCTTTAAAGGAGGTCTTTTCTTGGTTGGAAGATGAATTATGTTAGAAGGAGAAGAGGATAAAGAAAGTGGTGTTCCTGTAGGTGAGCTACCATAGATGGCTTTAATTTGATTGAGTTCCAATCTTGTCAAGTTCTTTGTTTAACGTGGCCAAACACTAGAGATATTTCTTTCTTTTTAATGGAAGAAAGAAATGTGCACATGTGAAAAGCCATATGTTTTTATATGATATGTAGTAAGACATAAGATAACTCCATTTGAATTCCCAGCAACTTATATTTGAGTTTTAAATTTTATGTTCTTTAAAGTGGAGTCCCTCCCAATAGTGCGGGATTTCATGCTCTCGTCCATAGATAAGTGGCTCACACTCGTTTGTTGGAGTGCACATGCGGTGTCTTATAGAGTGTACACATTGCATATCCCAATCTTGAATTCAATTTTAAAAAAAAATTCAAGATTCAATAATTACTAACCTTGGCAACGTCCAACTTTTTGGCGAAACTAAGTCTTATTGATCACTAACTTCCAATGATTAGGTGTCACTTAAAAAGAAATGATTAATCCAATATTTCAATCTTGGACTAAGAAACCAATCTTGGCCATACATTTGTGACGATCAAAATGATCAAATTGTTAACTCATGTGGTGATACTTATCATCATACTATTGGTGAAGAATTAAACTCATTTCGTTTGACAAATGTTTGAATTTTGTTTGCCAATTTTTTGTACATCTGAGTCAATGTAGATTGCTTTATATATCATGTAAATGTATAATATCAGTACCCCTTCTCTAAGATGAAGGGAGAATTGACTAGCATAGTGACCTGAAAAACCTACTTGCTAGTCGAGCTCGCCTGAACGCTGTTAAGCCTCATTCACAACCCCTTACACAATAGCATCAAAGTAATAATAAGATATGCAGAAGTAATTAAAACATGTAGTGCAGCAAAAATTAAAGTTAAACAAAAAGTAGGTTGTATCAGCCATCCAAATGTAGCAATAGCAAAAATATCTAAGCTAGGCTATTTACAATGTTATCCTCGCCTTATACATCATTCTAACTCTCAAAGAAGTAAATAATGTCAAGAAACCTACCAAAATAGAAAAAAAAAACATGAATGTTACACGATGACCACTTCTTTGCCCTTATCCACAGTAAAATGACCTAAAATGTTTGAGTAATGTTTATAATTTGTCCACGACAGGCTCAGTGAATAGTGTAGTTGAATTTAGAATTTAAAACGAGCATTCCATAAAAATAAAGACAGAATAGTAGATGTCATGTATATATGCATGAACAATGTTATTTATGTGAACAAATACAATAGTCAATATTTTTTGTAAAACACAACACAAGCACACACCTTTTTCTAAAACAAGTCTCCCTGAAAACAACATGTGTTGAGGATCTCCATAGTCGTCCAAATAATTAAAAATAACCTCCAGAGGTGGCTATCAAAACAATTATGCATATTCTCACACAAAGTCCAAGGATCAGCTCATGATGTACCGCAGCATTAGCCCAGATCATTAGATCTCATCACAGAATATGGGAAGAGCATAGCACGTACCGCAGCACGGCAGCCCGAATCCTCCATACACTGGTCGGTCACTAGACCGACTTAAATGTACCACAATACAATAGCGAGGCCCTCAACTCCTCATAGTACCCTAACCTGTGCCTAAACCTCGAGAAGCGGTGCACATTTTATTTTTCATTTAGAAAATATTTTTATTTATAATTCCATAGATGCATTCAATATGTATTAAAATTTTGACATGTATAGAACAACAAGATTTAAACAGTAAATAAAAAAAATTACTTACAAGGGTGTTCAGCTCTCAGTGCTCCTCTTGTAACCAATCGCATCCCGTTAATGCACGATTCTGCATAATCCATATGGTTTCTTAGTTTTTATATAAAACTTGGCTTAAACCTAACTTTATGGCCATAGTTCAACTAAAGGATTAACTCAATCAATTGTGGTCCATTTAGGTTGATTTGGTCAATTTTAGCCTATTTGGTCAACCTAGTCAAAACTCAATTAGCTTGATCAACCCTAGTCAAACTTAACACTTGCTAACCTAGAGGGTCAACATGATCAATTACTAGTCAAAGTGGTCAAAAATCCCTAAGGTCCAATTCACTCCCTACATTCAACACTTCAGCTTTCTTAGTTTATATCACATCTACACAATAATCTTCCCGATTTTTTGCAATGAATCTACACATCAGATTCTCACCAAGTTTTACTGAGTCATCCTAGAGCTCCTAAAGTTTCTTCAAAATTTTGAATGATATTTTTTTGAGGTCATTTTGTATGGTTTTGGATTTATATTTATCGATAAGTTTCTAGGCAGCGTTTTTACGACAAATGGTCACAAATGCATTTATTTGACCTATTTATAGTTATCAATTTAGAACGAAACTTTTTCTCAATATCCAAAACTGTCCCAAAAACATATCCACGAAACTTCAAGTCCATTGAGCATGTTTAAGTATTTTTAAAAATTCATAATAGGAAGTATAAAAATACAATGCCATAGTAGATTTTCTAAAAAATCTTGATTTTCAAATTTTTGGGCAAGAAATTGCCATTATATTCAACACAAATTCATGCTTATTCCTAATGATACTATGCGAGACACATTTCATACAAATCCTGTCCTTTAATTTTTTTCAATTAACTCATTTTGTCACAAATCGAATTTGGTATACACTAAGTATACATTAATTAACCCAACCTAAATACTTAGCATTTTACACATAAATGCACTCAAATATGCACTCATAACATAGGAACATGTTGTTGTACCAAAATTCCAGCAAGTATGTTCTTGATTTTTTTTTCATGCAAATTTTCACCCAATTTACTCCTACAATGCAATTGATCAATCAATTTACTAAACTATTTTTGCCCTCTCAAAAGCCATTCAAATGCCAACTTAATTAAAATTTTCAATCATGAACATTTATTTTCCAACTGTGTACAAATCTTTTTCATGAAATTTCATGAGCATGCAATTACAACACCTACGCATGATTTACTATGTTCTAGCTTCCTCAACCAACTCAAAAGTCACTCTAAAATCATGATAAATAAAAATCTAGATTTGGGACAATCCTAAAACCTCATGGAAACCAATATATTCTAATGACATACAGTACATGTAATCATGAAAAATCTCATAGCACCCATAATAATCCAAGAGCAACATTGAAATGAGAAATGTTATACCTTGCCTACTTCACATCCACACTTAAAGAGCCTTGTCCATCAACCTTTCAACCCCAACATCCAGCTCAAAACTCCTAGCTTCCAAGAGCACCACCTCCAAATAACTTGAAATTGTAATATATTGTATAAATACCTTTCCTCTTCAACCTCTTCTTCTACCACAACTTCAAATTCACTTTTAAATGCCTACAAATCAAGCTTGAATCAAGAGCAAAAATGATGGTTTCCTCATGCCCATAGTTAGTTTTCGGTGGAGACAAAAGAGTTATTTGTACTTTGATTTTTTATTTTTAGAATTTTCTTTGATTTCTTTGATTTTCTCTTGATTTTTGACTTTTGATTGGACTTGTTGTCTCATAGCAAGCTTCTAGATTTATGTTTTCTTAAGAGACATCTCCTTTGTTTAGTGGTTTACATGTGTGTCTATTGACATGACACTCACCCATTTGCCATGGTGGCAATCCACGTGAAAGTAGTGATCCATGTGAAAATGGTTAATTACATGTTCACTACTATTTCATTTAAGGCTCATTTGAATAATTAGGCTAGATGGCTATGTAATACAATTCATGTGTCACATTTATTTTTTTTAAACCATGGTGTACACATTTTAATTTTGCGTATAAAAAATGTGCCCCTCTATGAATTCTTCAAAATTAAAAATTTTTGTAAATTGATTTTGGGTACTTGATTACCAATTCCTTGTACGTAAGTTCCATTCCAAATATTTATTTAAAATTTTTCTTAATTTTCATGATTTTTTTCAAAATTTTATCCAATTAATTATAAAATAATTGAAAATTTTGGAAATTGTGCATTCATGACCACTTTTGAGCCCAATTGTATTTTTATAATGTTCCTAACACTTCAAAATAATTTATTTATTTATTTTTTTACTTTCAATCACTTCAATTAAATGGGTAAAATTGAAAAAAAAAAGAGAAAATTTATGTATTTTCATTAAAAGTATGAGAAAATATATGGAGTGTACACATTCGATCTATCGACTCGATGCTCAAAATACATGTTGTTACATATAATTATTTTACATAACATGTGAATCTTTTAAAATATGTCACTTGGCACATTTGATCATGTCACAATTTGGTCTCATATGTAAAAAATTAATTATATGTCACTCTTTTGAGCTTATGTATCAAAGTTTGAATAAAATATTATTTTACCTTTAGGTGGTTAAAATGAACACTTATGTGTAAAAACATACTATGTCAGCTATGACAAATTTCTATACGTCATATCTTGAGCAAAATTACTATTTTCAGCTAGAGTAGTGAGATTGTCATTTTACCCTCAGCACCTTTAGAGTCTATATGACCCATTTTTAGGTTTTATCTGCCCTTCAATTTTTAAATCCTGCATTTCATGTGTCTTATCTCAATTACTTTTTAATTTCATAAATTTTTTTGGTTTTGAAATTTATATTTAATTATTCTAGTATTTATTTTTTTTAATTATTTAATTCAAATTTTTAAATTGGTATTACATAACTTGTGATCTTATTAATCACCTTTTAAAGATAAGATTCTTTTATTTAGATTTTTTTAGTATACTTAAATGATTATTTACATAAAATATTAAATACATTTAATAATCATCAAATAAAACTTGTAGATTTGAAGGTTTGGAGATTTAAAACACGTTATGATATTGTTAGTATTCCTAGGTGAAATTGCTAAGCAACATGTTATAAGGAGGGTTCAACCAATTACAACTTACGAAGATTTTACATTGAGGGGTGTAAGTAACCCGACCAACTTGACTTGACTCGACGAAATTTGACCATTTCAGGTCATATCAAGTCTACTTAAATTAAGACAAAGGGTTAATTGGATCAAAATAACAATGATTTGACCAAATCACCATTGAATCTGTGATGATCCTCAATTTTGTGGTAATTGATATAGGTATTCACATGTATTTTCTTAAATTTTTTGATGAAAATTCATGAATTTTTTTTAATTTTTTTTAATTTTCTTTAATTTTATCCATTTAAATTGAAAGAATTTAAATTAATTGAAAAAATTTTGAAATGAATGGATAGATAAATAAGTAATGAGTTTTTAGGAATAAATATGATTTTTAAAGAGAAAATATGAATTTTTTGGGTGATTATCAAGTTTTTAGAAATTTATTTGATTTTTGAGAGAAAAATATGAATTTTTGGGAAAATGTATAAACATTAGAATTTGGGTTGTATCTGAAAATATATGTGATTTTTGGAGGAAAAATGATGGGCAAAAGAATAATAAACATATACATACATACATACATACATACATACATACATACATACATACATATATATATATATATGGTGGCAAATAAGAAAAAAAAAAAGGAGAATGAAATGAAAAAAGAAAAAAAAAATTGGGAGAAAAGGGAAGAAAAGGGGGTGATTAGCAACCCAGGCCCACAAGCCTACGCTGAAATTCACGCACGGGCCAAGGCGCATAGGTCGGCCCATGCACTAGCCCTCTTCTTTTCCCCCTCTTTTCCTCTCTTCTTCCCCATTTTTCTAGAATTCCAACAGTTGCAAACCACCAACGACGCCTAGTTTGGTCATCCAACAACGCCACTGGCCAAACCTCAGAGTCTTGCCAGTAAGGCATCTTGCATGGCCACCCAACAGTATGATGATCCATATTTTTTGCATCGGATTGACGAATCCGACACACGTATATTCCATATATTTTCTTAAATTTTTAATGAAAATATATGAAATTTTTTTGAATTTCAAATCATTTATTGAAGAAAATTAGAATAATGTGAAAAAAATGTGATTTTGAGGAGAAAACTTATGAAACTATAAAGAAAATGTGTTTTCTTAATAGAAATAATTTTGAGGATTGATTATTGAATTTTCAAAATAATTATGGAATTTTTAGAGTGACAAATGAAATTTTTGGGAGAAAAATATGATTTTAGAGAAATTATTCAATTTTTGGAGATAATAATTGTATAGATGATGAAATAGTGTATAATAGGAACATTTTGGTAAGAAATGATGGATTGATTATTTTAATAATTTTAGAAAAAAAATGCTCAATTTCGATATATACATACATAGGTATATATATATATATATATGTAAGGAAATGGAAAATAAAACAAAAAAAATCAATTTCGACGCACGGGCCGAATGGCCCGTGCGAACCGAAATCAATCAAGCCAACGGCCCAACAAGCACGAGTTTGAGGGCCCAACCGTGGGCCAGCCCACGTCCTGGCCGGCCGACACACCCAACAGCCAGCATTCCCCTTGTGATTTTGTCATTTTGTGTCCAAATTATTGATGAATTTCAGCGGATTTTACAGTATTTTCTGGGTTTTCAGCCATTAAACCATGGGAATCCATGGTATTGCACCCCTGGTTTTTTGCCATCAAGCTCAACCACCTGATATGGCCAATGGACATTACCAATTGGGCATCCAGCATGAGAGCTTGGAGACCACGTGGGTGGCCACGTGTCATCCTATGTGGCCATGCAAGCTCCCTTTCATGCAACAAATCCATTCTTGAGCACAAGTCAAGGATTTCCAGCTATTGTAGCCCTTGTTCACAAGCTCGAATCTTCTTCGTTTATTGGCCACATCCATTGAATCATAGCTTGATTTAAAGTTCATACTACAATCTACGAAGTCCAACAAGCAACTTGCTGAATCTTGGAACCATTTGGAGTTGAAACCCTCGTGAAGAAGTGTAGTTCATAGTGTTCAAACCCAGAAAACCAAGAAAGTCTGTGTTAAAGCCACATTTGGAGCTTCAAATCCAAGGTTATTTCTAGTCCATTTTGGTGGTAAGATTGTCCATCTTCTTCATTTCCATGTGTACTCTAACCTCCAATTGTTAGAAAACAAAAAATAAGGCTTTACATATGATTTCTAAGCCATTAAAGTTGGTTATCTACTCATTGTTGTAGCTGTATAATAGAAACAGTGTCAAAGCGACCATGGGAAGGCTCACACCTGAACTATTCCAGGTTCGCGCCTAAGGTAAAACCCTTCATTTTACCTTTCATTATGTGTATTCAAGTGTCCAAGTGGTAGAAACTGGATATTAGAGCATTTATAATGTGTTATAAGTCACTGGTGTTGATTGTGTGATTCACTGTTGCGACAGTGCCAACAGAATCAAGTGTTGGACCAAATTGGAAGTTGTATTTGGAGCACTTGAGGACACCCCTTGAGACTAAAACCAGAGGTGTTTCAAGCCTCATAGTAGAGGCTATAGAGAGGTATAAAGATCTAACCATGAGCCTATGTGGGTATGATTTAGTACACTTACAAATATGCTATGTTACCTGGATGTTTAACACTTAGGAAAAATTCCTGAGTTTTGAATGCATGTGGCATGTTTAATAAAACGTTTGAACATGACCTTGGACCTACATATGTTTACTGTTTGAAAGAATCCTTGATATGGAATTGTAGAATGACCTACATACTTGCAATATGTGCAAAGAATGACCCTTAGATTAGAGGTTTGGTGAGGTAAATAAATACATGAAGGAATGATAGAAATGTGAACCTAGAAATCACTATAATTCAGCCGAGAATTCTAAAAGGAAATTGAATGACCAAACCATAGTAGATTGGGCTGAAATTTGGTGGAGAGATTCCTAAGTTTGTTTAGACAATGCCTACCAAATGTTAGAGTATTCTGATATCGATATGTAGGTCAAATTAGGTAAACAATCAGTGCCTGTCACTTGAAATCCGAGAACCCACAAACCCTAGTATCTCAGTTAAAAACACTACCAAATGGAATCCAAAAATTGTGATTTAAAAGTCTGCAAAAGATTTAAGGAGTCTAGAATAGATTTGCAAAATTTGGCGTAAATCTGATGTACAGATTACCCGCAGAAAAATTGAAAAAATGGTTACACAGATAGGGCCACAAACTAAAGTTGAGCCTAAGTGATGGGAATTGGGAATTTTGACCCATTTTGGCCCAACTGACTCAATGAGGACCAGAATTGACCATCTGGGACTCTGTTGACCATCTAGGTCAGCAAGTGATAGGTTTGATTAGGTTTGACCAAGATTGACCAAGGTTGATCAAATTGACTTAGCAACTTAAGGTGAGTTGAACTAGCATAGATAGACCACCCTTGACTAGGTCAATCCATTGATTGACCAATGACGTAGAGTTAGAGTAAGTCAAATCTCATTTTAATGTTAAGAAGCTACGTCGATTTTGCAGGACTAAGTGTTAGCAAGATGCGAGTGGTCGCGAGAGGAACACTAGGAGTGGAGCATCCCTGTGAATAGTATTTTCTAACTTATTTCTTAAAGCTTGTTATTCTGTACATTTATAAAAATGATATTACATATTGTAATGAATCTGCGTCCTTTGAACGAGTTTTAATTGAAAAGTGTACTGAGTCTCGAGGTCTGAGGGTATAGAGTTAGCGCGAGTTGTGTCGGTCTCTCATATGACCCCGATAGTGACTACCTTGCACAGAGTGCCCGTTGAGGGGGTTCTGTGGCCTACGATTAATGAAAACGACAATAAGTCCTAATCGAGCTGTCACAATATGGCAACAGCAATAAGTCTTGATTGGGTCGTTACGATTGATGGCAACGACAATAAGTCTTAATCGAGTCAACATGATACGCCTAACTATTTGTGAGCCACTCGAGTGAATTTTTAGTTGCCTTGGGGCCTAGTAAGAGCCTCGGTGACTATTTTTACCATTTAACTGTTTTCAAATGAAGGTGCACGACTGCATTATGGATTTAAATGCATTCACTCGCATAATGTTATTGTTCATATATTCATGGAATGTGTTTTATTTGTGGAATGTTTGTTTTAAGTTATTAATTAGACTGCATTACTCACTAAGCCGTCATGGACAATTAGGCTCACTACTCTAACTTTTTAGGTCCTTCAGCAATAGATAAGGGTAAGGGAGTGGTCATCGCATAGAGCTACACCCTCTCGTTCGTTTTGGTAGGTTTTCTTCATGCCATTCATTGTTTTGAGGGTTAAAACTATGTATAGGGGTGAGGAAAGCTTGTACATAACGGATTAGTCACTCCTGTTGCTACACATGTTTTAATGACTCATTTTGATAAATATCAAATCTTATTAGTGTTCTTTGTGTTTTAAATTTCTTCTGCATCCTTATGATTAATCTGATAGTGTGTGGTGTGGTGTTGAAAGATGAGGCTTAATAGTGTCTTGGCAAACTCGACTTGCAGGTGAGTTGGTCGGGGCACTATGCCAGTCGGTTTGTCCTTCGCCCTAAGGAAGGGGTCCCAACAAAAAGCCACATGGCAAGCTATTTGGTCATGCAAGGAACCTCCAAACATGCAATAAAAACCATAAATTTCTATATTTTTGCAATTGCAACAGCCAATTTTCCCCACATCCTTTCTTTTTCATCCCAAACCCAAATTGCCTAAGATTACACCCATTTGAAAGCTCTCATAGCCCTCTCTAAGTCCCTACATTCCTTTGATCCAAACCCATAGCCATTAGAAACAAAAACGGTTACCAAAGTGAGGTGTTCAACATAGTTGAAAAGCTGGAACAGGGGAGCAGTGTTGATCCAAACTTTGGAAGAGTATTCCCTAACCAATCTAAGATTGTTTCTTGAGGTAAAAGCACTCTTTCCCATCTTTGTCATGTGTATTTCAAGTTTCAATCGTTGAAAAATGAAAACTAAGCTCTTATGGTTTACAAGGTGCTAAAGTTGGTTGGTTGCCAACTATTATAATAGAAAATGTTCTTAGAGCCAACTTTGGAGCAACATTTGAGGTAGTTAGAAACGTCCAATTGAGCCAAACTTGGGGTGCTTAATCCTCATACTTGAGGCTACAAGAAGGTATAATTCATGTACCATAAGCTTCTATCTTCATGATTTTCCATGCATGCTAAGTTACCTCATTGTATAGGTTCTAGTACTTAAAAAAAAAATTTAGAGTGCTTGAAGCATGCTATGTGTTTAATGATATGTTTGAGTAGGGTTTCGACCACCTTTGCTTACTGATTTGAATGAGCCTTAATAGGGGGATGTTCTGTTATCTAAATATTATAATAAGTATAACAAACAATATTTAAATTAGAGCTTTAGTAGGGGAAATAAACACTTGAAAATCATGGAAGACATGAACATAAGAAAAATCTATGACACAATTGAGACTTTGGAGGATCAATTGACTGAACAAATCTCATTATTTTGAGCTGAAATGGGGTGAAAATTGTAATGGGTATCTCAAAAACAAGTGTACCAAATCTCGTACAAATCTGAAGTGGATAAGTGAGTCAATTTATATGAACAATGACTGTTCGTCACATGAAAATTGAGGATTAAAAGTGATTGATATCTAACTTAAAAACCCCATCAAATGAAGCCCAAAAATTTCAAACCAAAATTTTGGTGAATAGGGAAGTGTAGATCAAGTTTGAAAAATTTTGTGCAAGTCCGGCACACAACTTGATCATAGAAAAATCAGATCAAATGGAACATGAAGCTAAAAATTGATGGAAAATTTGGGATTTTGACCAAATTAACCACAATTTTGACCTATTTTGACCAAACTGACCCCATGTTGTCCGAATTTGACTAAAATTGATCATGTTGACTAATTTTTACTAAGTTTGACTAGTTGACTATGTTTGATTAGTTGACTAAATTTGACTGAATCAAATTGAGGTTGATGGAGAACAGTTATGGATAGTAGAACTAGAATTGAGCTACGTTTCTCAAAAAAACTGAAATTGGGTTTAAATAACGCAGATTCGAGCGTATACTGCTAGACTGGGTTGAGTGTAAACAGAACGTCAGTACACAGGACTCAAGGTGAGTAGTTTAATTATAGTTAATACTTATATTCTTTGCATAAAACATGAGTGAAATGACTTAGGTTGAATAGTTCCATGTAATTTGAGCTACATCAAATTTTTTTTGAAGTATATATAGATGTATACTGATAATGAGACCATAGGCTCAAGGTCCAAGTACGGGATCAGGGTACAAGATGTGATCAGAATTAGACTCTGGGTCTGAGTCCAAGGTTAGGGAATACGATCAATGTGCCTTGTTTCTGACCCACTCGAGTGACGACACTTGAAGATTGAGCATAGAGTTTAAGGTATTTGAGGAATACGCCTAGCTCATGACCCGCTTGAGTGACCGCTACACCTAACTCATGACTCGCTCAAGCAACGACCATAAGCTTGGATTTGATGCTTTGAAACCCTAATCCAAATACAGTTTTCAACTAGCATGTTTTCAAACTATTCTTCTTTAATTATTGCATTATTTATAACTGCTTTTACTATATGTCTTGTTTTCAAGCAATGTTTCCTTAGTATCATTACTGCATACATGCACTTTTTTGTTATGCTGGTTATATGCAGCATGCTGGTTTTACTACTCACTAAGTTGTGTTAAAATTTTAGGCTCACTACTCTACTAACATTTCAGGTCCATCGGTGGCTGACAAAGTGTAACACCCCGCCTCTGACACTCCGGCCCATGTCAACCGATGGTATTTTTCTTCAATATTCTTGGACCACTCAGGAGACGATCTCATGCTACATTAAACTTTTTTCCTTTCTAAGTCTCAAATCCAAGAGACTCCCTATGTACATTAGTCTATGTACAATATAATTCATGAAGGTTGATAAAACCATACCATAAAATAAATCCTTTGTCATTTATTTATTTAAAAATTTAAAGGTAATAATTCAACCTTTATTACAATGAGATGAAATGATTTGGGCCAACATACCCTACAATTAAACAAAATTCCTAAGAAAATGACTTAAACAACTCCCAGATAGCCTTGACATTTAATTCCCTGAAATGTTGGAAAGTAAGGGGTGAGCTAAAAAGCCTAGTAGATCATCTCAAACCTTTAAATTATTAGTTAGACAAAATAAAACATGCATAGTAACAACTTGTAAGAAATTAAATGATTCACACAGTATATTATTTTAACTGACATTAAAGACCAAAGGAACTACTATACTAAACTCAGACCCACAGAGTTGAAGTAGGATCAACTTCGAACCCTCTATGATTATTACATTGGTTTGTTAACTGTATGCCTCAAGAGGGGGTATTAGGGAAGGAACTAATATGATCAAGGTGCCTTGAGAGAGGGTTTTGATTACTAGTGCTATAACCTACAAGAACAATATTTAGATTAATTAAAATAAAGATTAAAGGTAAATAAATGATATTTTACTATCCTAGGATCCTAATCACACAGTTTTCAAATCAACAATTGTTTACTTTCTGTTTAATTTTAGTTTAAAGTATTAAAACATCGATTTAACGCTTTAACAAAGTTAAGACTGAAATTAATTTGGGGTTCAAGATATTAACTACATACCAATCCCTAAGGACGATATTCGACATTTACCATGTATGACTATTGCAATCATGCACACTTGCAATGATCCTAACAAATGTAACATTGAGAATCATTGTTATCTTTTATGCTATAATAGTCAACATCCATAACAAGTAAGTCGTGTTGTATAAAACCTAAACGATAGTAAGCAATGCTCAAATTTAATTTGACACCAAATTTTTTAAACATAAATCAAAACCTTAACTCCATCAAGCTAAAATCTAAAATTAAGTTATATCGAATTCTCAAAGATAAATAATATCATAAAGGTATAAAATGCATCCAAAACATAAGGTCAATTGTTATGTTCCAATTCCTAGCATGTGGATGATGAATCATTGCCTGACTAGACCTTTTCTGCTCCCAATTGGTATATGATGAAATTTTACATTACCAACTCTACTCCTTGATGTATGGTTTGTTGCTCCTATATCCACAAACTATAGAGGAAGAGATTGAGCAACTGAAACTTAACTTCTGATGAAATTTTACCTCTCTTTCATTTCTTATTGTTGCCCTTAGACTTTTGGACATTGCTAATTCTTTTCTTGAAATGACCATTGAATTTCTCTAGGAGGTTGTCTCAACAATATAAGTAAAAAAGTTAGCCTTAGCAACTTCAAGGCCTTCCCTTGAGAAAGAACTACTATACTAAACTCAGACCCACAGAGTTGAAGTAGGATCAACTTCGAACCCTCTATTACCTCACAACCCTTGATTGGAATGCTCATGAGCAACATCCATCTCGTGCTAGTGCGTGGTTAAAATCTTTATTAATCTTTTATTAAATGTGAGATAGAACATTCAAATATTTCAACAATATTTAAACATACAAACATGGTAACAGTACATCATAGATCATACATCATTATAAACCTAAGCATGTATATTCTATATGGCATGTATATAAGATCAAATTGAAACACTCAAGCAAGCTTTATTTGAATCAAAATAATAAAGTAAAAAATGAGAATCATTTCACCTCAGAATAGCTTCCTTCTGAACTCCTTCTAAACTTTTCTAAGAACTCTCCCCTTGCTTGCACTAGGCTTGTGCAACACTTTATTGCTACTACTTCGCTAGCTGTTTAGAACAGCTCAAGAAAGAAGAAAAATACTAAGTGCCAAGAAGGAGGAAGAGAGAGAGCAAGAGGGGTTTTATAACCTCTTGCTTTGGGATGAATGAAATGAGCGGAGGAAAGGGGTTTGTATAGGGTCTTTAAGGAGTGGAGTCATAAATTTTTGGCATTTTTGGAATAGAAACCTTCCATTTATTCTCAATTGTGGCGGCTAAGGGTTTTGAGTTTGAGATTAGGGTTCTTTTCTAGGGTTTCTAGGGCATTTTGGGCTTTTTTCTATATTTTTACATTATTTTTCGCATTTTTTCTGAGAATCACGCGGCCCATGCGTTATTCTGATTCCATGCAGCCTACGCGCAATTTCACGCACACGGCTCATGCACAATTTCAATTTCGCACATGAAACCCATGGCCCATGTGCGATTCTATTTTTTTTTTTGTTTCACGAATTCACTCGATGAATTCATGTCATATGAATTTGCCGAGCTTTGGCGAATTCGTTTTTTTAACCTATATACATTTATATATATATTTATATGTACATACGATTAAATAATCGAAAAATGTTATGAACATACATACATATAAATATATATACACACATACTTATATATTTTAAATATGACCATAATTTTGTGCTTTAAAATAAATTGACATATATATTTCCACACATGTGCTTTAAAATAAATTGACATATATATTTCCACACATGTACATATATATATATATATATATATATATAATTTATTTATATATTTACACATTATTAAATACTTATATTTAATACAAACACATACTTATAAATATACCATACCTATATATATTTCTATTCATTATTAGATACTTTAATGTTGCACCAAAATATGTTCCATTTCTCTGACTTTATTTTATACCTTAGAATATACATAATTTATGTAATAAAATATTAATAATTCCTCAAAGTTAAATTATTTTATTTAAATTGTCGGATATTACATAAAGGGAAAGGCGTGATGATAGCCCAGTAACCTTAGTAGTTCATTTCTTTTTCTCAGTTTTTGTTAGAGGTTAGTCACTTCTGTATATGTGAATAATGAGCCACTGTATATTTTGAAACAAGACAATATGTAATATATAAACGACAACTCTCTGTAATGTTTGCTTACTATCGTACTTCTTGAAATGAATCCTTAAATTATTCTAATGTCCTTGTTATTGTAATTAGAAAGGCTTAACAGTGATTGTGCGAACTTGACTTAGTGACTGGGTTCGTTGGGTCACTGTGCCGGTCAAGCCACCCTTCAGCCTAGGGAAGGGGCCCTGACAACATTAAGAACACTAATGAATGAAGGGCCTAGATGACATCAAAGTAATTGCGAAAGTAAACAAAATCTGAAACATTAAAAAAAAGGGGAAACTATTAATAATAAAATGCATTTTGAACATAATGTACAATATTAATAAGTGTCTAAGGTTTGGTCCATTTTAAATGGATGAATGACTAATAACTCAATTTGAAATGTAGACAGAGATGCCGCCCAAGCAAGGTAGACTGCCGCTCAAGTTTAAGGAGCTGACACCACTACCACCTCCGATTTAGCCCAAGCAAGACCTTATACAAAGATTCAAGGCTATGATTAAGGTGTCTACCGAGGCTACTCAGGCCTAGACAGCCTTATTGAGGGAGAGACTTAACAAGATGGAGACTGAGAGACAGAGGGCTAAGCCAGTAGCACCATCTGCTCCACCTTTACCACAGATTGTTAAGCCCTCGGTTGAGGCAGTGGATGTTCTTGTCGCTCCTGCCCAAACAGATAAAGAATTGAGAGAGTCCACGCCCGACTCCTCAAGAGCTTCAAGGACTTGTGCCTTGAGAAGTTTAGAGGTGGCATTAGCTTAGAGGCAACAAACGATTGGCTGCTTAACATGGAGAAGAACACTGAAACCTTGCAATTATCTAAGGCATACTAGGTTCTATTCTCAACACATATGTTAGAGGATGAGGGTACTAGATGGTGGTGATATACAAGTACAGAGGGTCCAATCACCTTTTGGGCCAAGTTTAGAGAGCTTTTTCTTGAGGCTTACATTGCAAAGGTCGAGCAGGAACATAAGAAGATTGAGTTTCTAAGCTTGTGCTAGGGGACCATGACAATGATAGAGTATACACATTGGTTCCTATAGTTAGAAGTTTATGCACCTAGATTGATAATTAAGCAAAGAAAGAGGGTTGAATTTTATCGACAAGGGCTGAGGATAGGTATCAGGCAGCCGACTTCCACATTCAGGGCCCGGACCTTAAAGGAGACCCAGAGGGAGTCTCTACAGTATGAGATGGACGGATTGGATGAGTGTCCAGAGATTTCTATAGTACCAGGTAGTACCCCTCAACCACAACCACAGCAGTAGGCACTATTGCAGACTCAACCATGATACAAAGTGGGTCTGGAGGTTATCAAGGTCGTGGTCAATAGTAGAGGTAGAGAAAGAGGAAGTTCTCTAAGGGACAGTAGAGCATTACTCCTGGTCAGGCCATTACGAAGGCAGTTACGCTTGCAGCTACTCCTATTCAGTTACAACAATTGATAGAGTCGTGGAGCAAATTTTTTGGGAACCGAGGCAGAGGGTATAGTCGGGCCGTGGATAGAGTCAGGGCTATCAGGGAGGACAAAGGCAGCCCCTTACATGCGTTTAGTGTGGCCAGGTTGGACATAAAAGGGCGGAGTATCTGATTCTTGCAGTAGATCCTAGTTCTTCTGCCCTGATCATCAAAGATAGAGCACAGGTCATTACCAAGTCTAACCTTAATTTGATGAAGACTTTGGTGGAAGGCACTATTTTACTTTGTGATTCATCTATCTACGTCTTAATAGATGTTGGTTCTACTTTATCTTTAATTTTTGGATGTGTCCTAGATAGATTGAGACTTAGACCAGTTAGGTCTCCTACTTAGTTGAGGTTGAGTACTGCCGCTGGGGAATGTATCTACCCCAACATGATATGTGAGAGACCTCTGAGTTAGGGGACTTTGAACTATTACAGACCTCTGAGTGTTGGAGTTTCTTGAGTTTGATGCCATGCTCAGGATGGATTGGCTAGCTATGTACCACGCATATGTTAATTACTTTGCCAAGCAGATTGTTTTTCAGATTCTAGGACAACCCACTATTGTCTTTCAGGGCAACGCCTCTGATAAATAGACTACTTATGGCAAGTTAATGACACAGCATGAGATTGATACTCTAGGCGGTTTAACCACCATAGATGAAGCACCTTCACGGTCGTGTATTGATGAAATCCTTGTCAGTAGATATTTTTCTGACGTGTTCCCTAAAGATCTACCCAGCTTGCCCCCTAAGCGGGAGATCGAACTTAATTATTGAGCTTATTTCAGGAACACGGCCTGTATCAATTTCTCATTATCATATGGCGCCTAAGGAATTATAGGAGTTGAAGGTCCAACTAGAGGAGTTGTTGAGTAAGGGTTTCATTTTCCCTAGTATGTATTACTTGTGAAGAAGAAGGATGGGATCCTTTGTTTAAGCATCGACTACTAGCAGTTGAACAATGTGATGATTAGGAATAAGTACCCTCTTCCATGTATCGATGACTTATTTGATCAACTTAAGGATGCCAAGGTGTTTTCAAAGATTGATCTGAGATTTGGGTACCATCAGTTGAGAGTCAGGAAAGAAGATGTATAAAAGACTACATTTCGCCCTATATATGGGCACTACGAGTTCTTAGTCATGTTGTTCAATGTGACAAATGCCCCAGCTATGGTTATGGATCTCATGCAAAGAGTGTTTTGGGCATATCTCGATAACTTTCTGATTATCTTCATCAATGATATCTTGGTCTATTTGAGGTTTCGTAAGGAGCATGCTGAGCACTTGAGGATCACACTACAAACCTTGAGGGAGCATAAGTTGTATGCTAAGGTCAGCAAGTGCGAGTTTTGGTTATCAAAGGTTGGATTTTTGGGTAATGTAGTTAGAGCTGAGGGTATTTATATTGATCCCACTAAGGTCAAAATGATTATCAACTAGCCATAACCTAACATAGTAATTGAGATTTGCAACTTCTTGGGTTTAGTAGGGCTATTATCGCCGTTTCATCCAAAACTTCTCAAGGATTGTAGCTCCAATGACGATGCTAACCAAAAAGGATGTTCCATTTATGTGGACTAATGAGTGCAAGGATGCCTTTCTTGAGCTTGAATGGAGATTGACATCGGTTCTGGTGCTAGTGTTATCAGAGCCCGGCCGAGAGTTGACTATATATACTAATGTATCGCAGACAGGCCTCGGTTGTGTATTAATGCAAGACAATAGGGTTATTGTTTTTGCCTCACGATAGTTAAAAGTTCATGAGAGGAACTATCCTATATATGACCTAGAGTTGGCAGCAGTAATATTCGCACTCAAGATATGGCGACATTACCTTTATGGAGGTTGTTTCAAGCTTTATTCGAATCACAATAGCCTCAGATATTTATTCTCACAAAAGGATTTTAACATGAGACAGAGTGTTGTATGAAGTTGTTAAAGGATTATGACTTCACTATCAAATACCACTCGAGAAAGGCTAATGTGGTGGCTATTGCTTTAAGTCAAAAAATAGGTCGAGGCTGCATGCATGGCTAAACACATGTCTCATGAGTGGATGATGATTGTCTTTGCCATGATTATGAGTATCCATGAGTCATCTTCTGAAGCCAGAGGCAATGCATAGATTTCAACCCAACCAGTTCAGGTTTAAGAGATCACAGAGGGACAGCCTCATAATGTGGACTACGATATGTTTAGGGCATGGGTAGAGGACACTTTTTGTGGAAAATGGTCATTTGATTCATAGGGTGCACTAAATTTCAGGGAACGACTATGGGCACTAGATGATGTTATCCTGAGACATAGTGTGCTTGAAGAGCTATACTGATCGAGATACGTTGTGTATCCGGGTGCCAATAAGATGCACCAAGATGCCAAACGCACATATTGGTCGCCCGAAATGAAACGGGACATAACAGTCTTCATTCAAAGATGTGTTAAGTGCTAGCAGGTTAAGGCTGAGCACTAAGGACTCAGTAGATCTTTACAACCCTTATCTATATAGGAGTGAAAGTGGAAACACTTAACCATGAACTTCATTACAAAACTACCACGAACACAATAGAAACATGATGCTATTTGGGTAATTTTAGATTGTTTGACGAAATTTGCCCACTTTCTTCCTATATTCAATAGAGGAATTGAGCTAGCTTTGTCTTAGAGAGATTATGAAGCTCTACGGGGTTTCCCTATCCATAGTGTCAGACAAAGACACTAGGTTCACATCCCAATTTTGACAAGCATTACAGGTTTAGTTGGGGATGAAGTTGAACCTTAGCACAACATTCCATCTATAGACTGATGGTTAGTTTGAGCGAGTGATCTAGATTTTGGAAGATATGTTGCAATCTTGCATTTTGGACTTTGGTAGTAGCTAGGAGGATCATTTAGCCTTGTGCAAGTATGCTTATAATAACATCTACCAGTCGAATATCAGGATGACACAATTTGATGCATTGTATGGTCGACCATGTGGATCCCCTTCCTACTGGGCTGAGACTAGTGACAGAGTAGTCATAGTCCTCACCTTCATGCAAGAGTAGAATAAGAAAATACAAAGGATTCAATAGAATATGAAGGCCACTTAGGACCAACAGAAAAGTTATGCTAATAATCGAAGAAGAGTCCTTGAGTTTGAGGTTGGCGACTATGTCCTATTTCATATTTTGCCTCAAAAGGGGCAACCAAGCTTTGAAATTTTATGGAAGCTCACACCGAGATATATTGGGCCTTTTGAGATCCTTAACAGGATCGGCCCCATTGCTTATCGGCTAGCATTGCTGCTACAGCTATTGGGTTTACATAACATGTTCTATGTTTTTATGTTGAGGAAATATCACCCCAATTCCTCGCATGTTATCGATTGGAGGCATATTGAGTTGCGAGAGGAATGTACATACGACGAGATGCCTATGACCATCATCGATCGAGCTATGAGAAAGTTGGGCAACAAGGAGATGCCAATGGTACAAGTGCATTGGCAGTTCCATGGCGCTAAATAAGATACATAGAAAAGCGAAGATTTCATGATCTGACATTATCCTCAATTGATGAGTGTTGATCCTTGACTTGTATTATTTACATCATTTGTAAATTTCGAGGACGAAATTTTTATAAAGGGGATAGGCTGTGACAACCCTCAATTTTGGTGTAATTGATATATGCATCCCCATGTATTTTTCTAAATTTTTATGAAAATACATGAATTTTTCTAATTTTCTTTAATTTTATTCATTTAAATTGAAGGAAATTAAACTAATTGAGAAAATTTAAAAATAAATGGATAGATAAATGAGTTATGAATTTTTAGGAATAAATATGATTTTTAGGAACAAAATATGAATTTTTTGGGTGATTATCAAATTTTTAGAAATTTATTTGATTAACAAATTTTTGGGGTAAAAATCTGGATTTTCACTTATAAAATATATTGTTAAATATTATCAAATATACCAAAATATATATAATTTAGCACCTACAACAAATAGGGTTTGGTTGCATATGTTGTTCTTCGTTCTATTGTTTACACCTACTGTTCACATTAGTTGTTTCATTGTTTTCGGGGGTTCTTGTTTTTTTTCCATTATAGAAGATTGTTGTACCTCAAGAAAAGTTCTACAACGATTGGGAGATCGTGATAGAGATCAACTAGATCGAGAGATTGAGAAAGAAATCTGCAAGATTGAGAGACAGATCAAAAGAGAGATCAACTAGATCAATAAGATCAAGAAAGAGATTAACAAGATCAAGAGATCGAGAAATATCAAAAAGAATGAGTGAGAAGCCGATAGATAGCCAGAAAAGGAGAGGAATTGAGAAAGAAAGAGATCATCAGCAAAAGAGGGGCAACAATTGTAGAAAGTAGCAATGAGAATAGAGCAGTGCAGAGCAGTGACAAACAGTTAATGACAAAGAAGAAGAAGCAATGCTAAAAGCCAATCGGCGAAGATCAAGATGGAAAACCATGGGCTAAATGTAACGGTAGAAAAGAAGAAACAATGATAGAGATTGGGATAGAGTTCACATCTGTTTTCCATTACTGTTGCTACTGTGTTGCTCACACATATCACTCTGCTGCTACTAGTGAACAACCACCACTATCTTATGGTAAGGAAACTTTTTCTTTCATCTTTCAAACTCTACTGTTTTTTTGGTTTCATTGCTTTTCTCTATTTGTTCTCCTCCCTTCTCTAAACACATACTAACCAACATAGCGTAAGAATCAGAGTTATGGCTTTCCTTGATTGATGCAAACCTAATCCACTTTCTGGAACCCCAATTTCTGCTTGTGATGGATCTCACTCCCTCTGCTTCTACCACTGTTCGAAAATTGCATTTTGTCCAAGATCACCACATTTCCTGTTGGTCGTTCCATTGACTGGATCCCCGATTTCTGCCTGTGATGGTACTAACTCTTGTTGCCACTGCTTGGAAATTGCATTTTATCTGAAATCACCACATTTCTCATTGGCATTACCATTGACTAGAACCCCAATTTCTGCCTGTGATGGATCTCACTCCCACTACTACCGCCCACTCTTGTTGTAGCTCGTGCAAATCATGCACCTAGATATTTGGATCTAGAAGAAAATTGAACACAATTTCTACTACCACATCTATAGCAACTACAATCGTTGCCCCTCTTTCGCTTCGTTGTCCTCTATTCATTGCCTATTCGTCGTTGTTTGTCGCTCTACTTTGCCACCACTATCGGCTTCTTCTACTTCACCACTGATCGCCACTATTTTGTTGTACTCTACAACCCATCTCCGATCTGCATCTCCTGGCCTGTGTGTTCTACCATTTGATTTACTGTTCATGCACCTAGATATTTGGATTTAGAAGAAAATGAAACATGGTCTCTACCACCACATCTATAGCAACTATTTACAAAGTGTTGTTCTGCTTCGTTGAACTTTCTTGATCGGCGAAGAAGTTTTTATGTATACCAATACTTAGTCAACTATACACTAACTTTTCTTCTGCTTCCTGAAAAATTTTTATGTATACCAATATTTATTCATCTGTATACCAAGTTTTGGTATACAAATGTTAAATATATGTTACATATATATATATATATAT
>JAJIYU010001186.1:0-38306 GCA_030144865.1 Tinospora cordifolia | reverse complement strand
AACCTATAGTTATGGAACCACATGATCAAGACCTAAATTTTAAGGTATAATTTGGTCGAGGTGATTTTCTTCCGAAACTTTCCTTATTTGGAACCTATTGGATTCATTTGAAAAATGAAGGTCCATACCTGGGCCAATTGTTTTGATTTTTTTATATGTTGTGTTTCTTGCTAGTTTGTGTCATCTCCTCAAGTTTCGAGTCATTCCGAGTTCGATAGGTACCCTTATTCTCAGTTCTTTCCTAAGTTGGATCCCACTATAGGGCAAAACCCTAATTTTGGCCAATTGGGTTAATTTTTGGATGTGTGGTCCAACTTGTTAGTTCATGTCTCCTCACTTCGTTTCAGGTCGTTTTAGGTTCATATGAGTCAAAAAATGAGGGTTTAGAGTTCTCTGAATTTGGCCCTAAAATGAGGCTAGATTCGTTCTGTACTCAAATTTTCCTAAAAGGGTGACAATTCTTATTTCATTGAGTACAGAGCTTTCATGGTATTACAGTATCTTATCATAATTGGGTTATACATGTTCATGTTTCTTGAAAAAAGATTCTTTATTGTTATTTTGGGGTCATAGGTCCAAATTTTAGAAACAACCTCTCAAAAATATAAGGGTTGAATCTGTCTCGAGCATGCACCTTAACACAAGCAACGCACATACTTGATTTATATATTCGATTACAAACCTTGAATTGAGATAATTTATACAAATAATGGTTATGTTTGTTGAATAACACTACAAACAATCTAAGCACGGAGACAATCTTTTGCCTTAAAACTCAGATATTTTTCCTTATTAAACCTTATCCTTTCTTTGGCATGGATGCTAGCCTAGTGTACATTCTTGCCATGGATTGGTAGCCCTTGAAATCACCCAATCGTAGTAAATTTCCTACAGTAGAAGAGAAATTACCCATTAACATACTAAGAAACAAAATCTTGTCCCTAAAAGTTATGAAGTTTTAACAGAAGCAAGAATGGAGTAATCAGTTGCACTTAATTGATTCCAGATAAGAAGCAAATATATATGAAAGACAGTAAGATTCAAGGAAGAAGGATAATAAGCAACAAAAGCTTAACAGTGGAATTTTAAGTAGGTGAAATTTCAGCTATCTCAAGCACGACACAACTTCTATTGGTAAAATTGTCTTGTAAAAAAATAAAGGAATCATATTCCAAGGCCCTCATAAGGAGTGGCATAACCCAACTTCTCTCACATATTAAAACTGAACTTGAAACCATCCATTTAACCACGACAAATTAATGAGGAAAAAGAAACACAAGAAAAAGAAGAGGACCAAGAGATTGACTCTTGGCTCACATTTTACAGAAATTAGGAGAAGAAAATCAAATGGCTAAGAAACTCAAGTAAACAAAACAATAAACATAAATAAAAACATATAAATATGAGTTAAGGGACTACCTGTTGCCTTGCACAAAACAAAAATAAAACACAAGGCACTGATCTAAATAGAAAGTGTCTAAATTTCCTTTAAAGAGGCACTCCATTAGTAATGGTGTACCTAGTGCATGATGCACCCACCATTGTGGATTCCAAAAAAGGGATCATGTATGGAACTTTACATCCAAATTTAAAATGTAACAACAAATTTGAATACAAGCACCATCTTACAACATAAATACCATGTTGATTGTTGGCATGCAAAGTAGTATGCATCATACTTGCAAGGAAAAACTGTGGAGAGAACAACCTGTCCTGCAACATAGTAACCTAATAAACTCTACGAATTTGTGTCTTTGTAGTGATCGTATCCTCCCAAAATTTTAAGCACCACATGCTAAACCAAGTTAAACAAGGTTCTATTACAACACTACCTTTCGACATGCTACATCCATGTGGTGAGGAAAAGATAAATCTTGCCCACTATTCTGAATGATGCACAAGTTTTTAAAAAATATTTTAAAGTAGATGTTCTCATTAACAAGTTGTTAGAAACTTGTTTCGCAAATTGATATGTTGATGGATACGAGCCATTAACCCTGTTATCAAAGAAAAATAGATAACCTGCCCTTCCAGCAAACCATTGGATTACAACTCCTCCATAGTACTTTGCCTACTTCAACGCTATATGTTATTGAACTATTAAGATAAATACTTGAATAAGTTTAGACGTTATAGTGAAATAAAACAATGGAATTAAAATAACGGAAGTTCGTATTAATGACAAAAATGCAATCCAAATCATAAGGGCTTGAGATCCAGAGTTGAATTGAACTAACCGCATTCAATAAATGGCAAATAAAACAAGTTCCAAGTCTAGTAATTGAATCATGAAATGGAAACTCTCACGTCTTAGAATCAAAATTTAGGCTTAGACCATTCTTACAAATGAAATAGTAGAGCAATTATCAAAACAAAATGCCTGACATATTTTGTAAACAAAATCAAAAAGTTTTTGTTCATCTTATTTGTAAGATTTGGAAGGTGTTGTGATTTTTGCACATGTAAGTACCAACATTTAAAAATAGAACATCTGTTTAAGTGGGCTATCAGGTTTTGGATGAGCCATCAATGCGATTATAGCCCTACAAACCGATTGAAGTGTCCAAGCAGGACTCCATGCATTCTTCAAGATATCCAGACAAATCTCTCCTGTCTTTAAGAAAAAACAAAACAGACAAGAAAAAAGGGTTGTGTCAAGAATTTAAAGCAAACAAATGGTACAAAACAACGAAGGTAAACTATAAGAGAAAAAAAGAGGATTCTAAAAGCTTATGTCCTTATTTTGAACTCCTCAGAAGATGGTAAAGCTACTTATGACCTTTCATACGTCACATCATTAATGAAGTTGTGGCAATTAAAGAGTTGTTAATGAGTAAGTCAAAGATTCAGTTCTTCTACCATGAGTAGGAGTATAATGTGCTCATAATTTTCCAAGATAAAATAAATACTATTAATGACTGTTTGAGTAATGCTACATTAAGAAGCTGCAATGCAAACTGCAACAACCCAACGTCTTTGGGTTCCATAAAACAGCGCATCATTGCGTGTATCAATAAAACCCAAAGGTGATGGATGTTGCCATTTGGTTGCAGTAGAACAACCCAATCAATCAGCATTATTAACTATTTATAAGATTCCCATCAATCTTACCAAGACATGCATCTTAGTGCGCGTCAACCTTATTACCATTAAACTTGGGCTTTTCAAAGACAAAGAGTTCACCTAACCAACTTTAGTTGCCTATCCAGTTTTATGGGTGCTAATATAAAATTTGTGGTCAAGTCAGTTTCAGATGATAAAAATGCCGCAATACTTAAGCCAAAACTGATCGGTCTTGACCTACACCTCTCAGAATCGTGGTTCTTAAGGAAAGAAGAGAAATAATAATAGAGTTTCTTTCATTCAAAAGAATTTCAAGGAAACAAGCACCTTAAAATGCACATTTGGATGGAATATTTTAGTTAGAAACCACCCTTGAGGGGGTTGCAAAGGGTACTGCTCAGGGACAACAAATGCAAGTTGAAAAACGCTACCTTCAAAAGGAGTTTCAGATGGCCCCTATACAGATTAAGAGACAACGTTAACTAAAAACACTAACAGCGTCAAAAACCTCTGGTCATTTTATTGTAGCATTGGCACCTTGATAAGAGTTGTCCACATAAATATGTTAGAATCATCACAGACCAACTAAATATCTGAATCAACTGCTTTCTCTTGTTGTACTTCTTTGTATTTCTTGAAAGCCTCGCCCTTGATGCCTAGGTACAGATTTGATCACAGACCAACAGCCATAAGAATTTGAATTGCAGTAAAATTTTAAAGAATTACACAATAGTGTATTGCGTTCTTAATGAGTTCTCATGAAAATATTCATTTCACTAAAAGAATATCATGATTCAACAAAAAAATGAAAACCAAGAACAGCAGCAGGAATTCGTAAGTAGTAATGTGAATTGAACTGCAAAATACCACAAATCTTAAATCAAAAGTATTGTAGTCCTTACCAATGCTACCAAACATTAAATTTTATATTCAAAAATCCATTTCTACCAATGGCAAGAAAGCCCATTGCATGTTGTAGATGGAATTTGATTGAATAGAATCATAATAATCATCAATTACTTAATCTTTGAACAACAATGATGCACTAATCATGCAATGTAGTCTGTTCTCCATAACTCACAATTACGGCTACAAATCTATGTTACATGGAATAGAATAAGGGAGTCGAACACAGGGTGTATATCTAGATGTCTAACTTTTTCATTTTAAAGTTTGAGATATAAGGACTACACTATGTTATATTGTTTTCTTTTTCTTTGGTTTTTTTTACTCATCTTGTCCCTTTTATTCTCCCATTTAAGTGAATTTCGTCTATTAATTATTATTGATTTTAAAGTTTTTTCTATCCTCGTTGAAGAGTTTACTTGGTAATATAATAAAACCAAAAGTGTCACATCCATATCCTATATCCATGTCCTATCATGAAGTGTGAGGCACGAATATGTAAATCTAAAGTAAATGGTCTAGGTAACATAGCTTCACTTCCAAATATGTGTTCATTCTCTTGATAAAGCTCAATTGTTTTTTTGTTGTAATTACAAATAAAAAAAAATGTGTCCAAATAATGCCATGTTCCATCCATCGAAAACAATAGGATCAAATTCTAATATGATAAAAGACAAACATAGAGATAAATGGAAGCCTACATGGAATAGCAAGATACCTTAATTGTGATTATCTACAAGTGGCCTAATAGGGCTTCAAATTTTAAAAGATAGAAACTGGATTCTGAAAATTTCACAAAGCCAAACCAAACAAGAAGGATTTAGTACTCCCTTTTCTTTTTTATACTTTCAAGAATTTACTACATAGATCACAACAACATACACAATTAACTTTGAATTTTAGAAGGCATATAGATCAGAATTAAGATGCCTTGAAAAATGATTATATAAATCAAGTATGTGCATTGCTTGTGCCATGGTGCATGCTCGAGACAAACTCATCCTTCACATTTTAGAGAGGTTGTTTCTAAAATTTGGACCTGTGACCTATAAATAGCAATAAAGAATCCTTTTTCAAGAAATATGAACATGTATAACCCAATTATGATAAGATACTTACTTGAAGATACTTGTGATATTCCATACATGAACAAGTGAGTCTCGAGTTCTTCAATATGTTTAGTGTTCTTACGTTCTTAGTTCTTACATGTAACGACCTAGCTAGGATTGTGAGACTCGAATATGCAAGCTATTAAAGATGATTAACCAAAATCGAATCTGCAAGCTATTATGCCCTAGTTGGGATTGTGAGGCTCAAATTTGCAGGTTGTTGAAGACGTTGAAGATGATTAAGCACAATTGACTTGATTGTTGATAAAGCAACACGAGAGACGAGAGGAGATGGACCTGGATCGAGCAAAAAATCAGTGAGATTGAGAATCGCACGATGGTGACCACTGAACCAAAAACTTCCAACAAAAAAACACCAAGTTACAAAACAAAACATCTCCATTAACTCAAAAAAACTACATGAAAAAACAATTGCGTGATTGAGCAGATTAAGAATCTGCAAGTTGCTGAAGACTAGCGAGACAAGAGGAGATCGAGCAGATTGAGAATCTGCAAGCTGTTGAAGATGAGCGACGCGATTTGAGCTATCAAGAAGATGATGATAATGATTCTAGTTTTTTTTCTTCAATTCAATAGTCTTCGTCCCTCTATTTCTTTCTTTCTCTTCTGAATTTTTGAGAGTTGAGGTAAAGGATTTGAGCACTAAGATCGATTACGCTCTGTTTCAGCTCACTCCAACTAGAAGGAGGTCTTTATTTTTGTTTTTTGGTTGTTGATTATGTGCTCTGATTGATCTGAATGAATTTCTGTTTTCGAAGGGTTTGTTTTTGTTAGTGTTTTTTTTTTTGTGTTTGGATTGTGTGTGAAGGTGCGATTTGGTTGCAGTTTGTAGGGGACAGAAGGAGAAGGTGGCGTCATGGCTGCTTGAGTTGTTCATATCGCATCTCAAAAGCGCGAAGGAGCAGCTTTCTACAAGATATAGTAACCATTTTAACCAAATTTATTTACAAAAGTTATTATTGAATGATGTGGTGGGATTATAAGAATATAACCAACGGTTATAAGAAACAGAGCAACCATTTTTTTATAAGAAATTGTAACAAAATTATTGTTTTTGTTGCTGAAAATATATTCAGCAATATTTCAGCAACAAAAACAAAATTTGTTGCTATTTTTGTTAAATTCTTTTAATGAAAACAGCAATAAAATTTTTTTTTTGTTGCTAAAAATAATATTTAACAGCAAAAATTATTTTTTTGCTAAAAATGTTGTTTCTAAATATCAAAATTGGTGTAGTGATTTAGTTATTTTCTTTCGCATTTTAGTTAATATTATTTAGACTTATATTAATTGTTGAGTTATTTAATTCATGTTTATAAATTTGAATTTTTTTTGGTTATATAGTTTTTTGAATTTAGATATTCTTATTGGATTTTTCTGATTTATTATTAGTTTTGATTAGTTGATTTGTTTGAACAATGCATTAATCATTTTATGTTATATTAATTCTGAATTTTTTGCATTATTTTTTTATTTTATTTTATGTCATTTTGATTATGACTTATTTAATTTATTGTTATAGAATTATGTCAGGTTACGTTTATGTTTGCTAAGACTGTGGTTTTAGTTTCATTAATTTATAACGTTTTAATACTTAAAAGTGTTTAATGTTTATTTTGAATTAATTAAAAATCTAATTCTATTTTAAAAAAAAACTATTTTTATCTATATAATTAATTGATTGAATGTGATTTTCTTAATACATTGAATTCTTAAAATTTTCGACGGTAAAATAATTAAAATTTTATGTGTATTGATTATTAATTTAAAAAATAATTTTATTATATTAATTTTTAAGTATAATTATAATGATATATCTTTCAATTAGATTTGAATTGATATTTTTTTAATTTAGTTATTTTTAAGAAAAAGTTATAAATTGTCAAATTAATTATTATTTGTCTTGGTAACTTTTGTTAGTAATTTTAATTAACAAATCATTCTTTGTTTTCACACATGTCAATCTATGTGGGATCAACCTTGTAAGTATAACAACCAATATTCAGTTGCTTGCATTCTAATTTAATTGGGAGTAACAACGAGCATACGAGCGCACAACCCTTGGCACCATCTTTGTTCCTGTAGAAATCACTTTGTCAAGGGTACATGGACCACTTACCTAAACCGACTGAAAATATGATAACATGTTTGTATCACTTAATATATTGTTATGGTTGCATGTTTGACTGTGTGTATGTATAGATAGTTAGAGTGTGAACAAATGATCCATTTAGCTCGTTGAACTCCCTCCTTCCATTTTTAAGATGCAGGTTCATCATGAGATGGGCACGAGAGTTGTTTTCCTATTACTGGCTTTTCTCTCTTTTTGATGGTCTTGTATCCTATGTGAGGCAAGTTTTATTTTAATTCCAAAGAAATTGTGATGAATGCCCTAGTTGCAAAGGTTTAACTCTTGATTAACGTTGGGGCCCACTTATGATTAGGCAGTTTGTCATTTGGGAATTAAATCTTAACAATTAGATGTTTGATTATACAGAATATTATTTTCCTTTCACCCTTTGATTGTGTGTTCCCTTAGAAGATGTTTTTTGTAAAATAAAAATAAAAGTCGATTATAGTAGCATCCCTCTAGGTTAATGACAAAAAACCGTACATTGTTTTCCACATAAAAGATAATTTTTTTTAGAAGAACATGTTTTGAATAAAAAGGACCTATTTCATGTCATTGTGATAAAGATTTTTGAAAAAGTAAACCAAAGATTTTAGTATAGTAACATTGAACTAAACAATGTTAGAAAAGGGGAAGGTTGCAGTTACAAATCACTCCAACTGAACTGGACCAAAGCCTATATTTGGTGTGGTTCAATTTGTTAGAATTAAAACCTCTCACGATGGCCACGGTTGAATTTCTCCATATTAGGTATCTTGACCTTGTCTAATCAAACCCCTTGGGCATGTTAATTTATACATTACCATAAAAGGCATTAATGTGAACCAAAATTCTACCATTATTAACAATTAAAGCATTGTTCAAATCCACTATTATTAACAATCAAAAACATTATTTAAATCATTGTTAAGAATGTGATCATAGCAACAATAATAGAGGTTTATATAATAATTATGAAAAAAGTTGAAACACCAAACTTCTTTCTTATTAATACTAACGTCCGGGGTCCAAATTCTTGATTCATATAACAACATCAAACTCAGTTCAAAATACAACAACAAAATAGAATGTATTAAGCATTATATTTTGTCGTTGTACAAGAGATTGAGTGGTAGATGGGTGGGATGGTCCTCATTCGTGGCCAATCATAAGGTTGAATGTGGTACTTAAATTGTTAGTGTGTTGCCTAAGTTGTGCTTCGTTATTCCAACAATTCAACACGTAAAACAAATTAATGATAGCATATAATGTAGAAATTGTTAAACTCTCATTTAAATTAGACATTGGAGTTGGGCTTTAGTTGAATGCAACGTCAAGCCCATGCACATTCCTTTATCATATAGATCAATTGAAAATGAGATTGTAGTAAACAATAATAAACATCAAAATTTATTTTATGCAATGGATGAAGATGGGGAGTGTAATGTTTTATGCTTAGATGGTGTCATCTTCAATAGGCCCAACGTGACTGATATCTATATTCTTAGTATTTTGGATTAGCTTTCATGGATGTTATATACTTAGATGGTGTCATCCTCAATAGGCCTAACGTGACTAATATCTATATTATTGGTATTTTGGATTAGCTTTCATGGAACTTACACCTTATGATTCATGAACACTTGTAGACAAATACATGACAATCTCACCTTTCTCGCAATTAGTCTATAAATGTCTACTTGAAATGTACTCATTAGTGCTTGATCTCTATTTTGCTCTTGTAAGCAAGTAAAAAATGATCCAAACCCTTTATACCTATCGTAATTGGCCAAAAAATCTATCTTTGTGGTGCAACTCAACAATTTCTAAAAAAACTAATGTAGCTAGTATAAAATACCAGCTTTAAGACAAGTTCACCTCTTGTCGAATTTATGTATGGATCTCAACATTTCTAATTCAAGTCAGAAAAAGGTAAGTTAATTTATATATAATAGTGTAATACCCAATAATTTTGTTAGAAATTCGATGAATGGCAGTAAATAAAATAATTCGGCTATGAAAATTTTATAATATTTATGGGTATAAATTATGTATGTTTCAAGGTATAAAATAAAGTAGGGAAAATCAAATTTGTTAAGAAATTTTGGTGCAACTTTAAGGTATCCAAAAATTAATAATAGAAAAAAATATGTATATATATATATAAGTAGGTGTTAAGTATATACATATATAAAAGCAAAAAAAAAAGTCAGGAATTCATGATTCGTGATTTTGGTGAATTCACAATTTGCATGAATTTGTGTGTGCAGAAAAAAATGCGAAAAAAACCGAATGTATTGCTTCAACTCGTCTACTTTGGGCAGCCGCTGAAATCCAAGAAATATGAAAATTTTTCTATCCGAAAAGACCTAAGAATTATGAATCCTGCCCTTGAAAACTCTATATAAACCCTTTTACCCTATCAGTTCTTCATCCCAGTGAGAACTTATAAGACCCTTCTTGCTCTCTCTGTCTCTCTCTTGACATCTCGTTTTTCTTTCTTGAGTTGTTTAAAACAGCTAATGGAGTAATAGCAATGCAATGTTGTACAAATTTAGTGTAAGGAAGGGAAAAGATTTGATAGTAGCTCAAAAAAGTTCAGAAGGAAGCGCTTTTAAGGTAAAGATGATTTTCAAGTTTGAATTTATTATTTTGATTTAAATAAAGCTCGCATGAGTGTTATGCTTTCAATTTATATGATTGTACATGCCATGTAGAAAATACATGATTAGGTTTGCATAAATAATTATGCATGATTTATGATATTATGTTATATGTTGTAATGTTGTTATGTTTTCATTATTTATTAATGTTTATATTTAATTGTTATGCTTTACATTAAATTAAAAGATTAATAATGACTATAACTACGTACCGGCATTTGGTCAAATTTTCATCATGAGTATTCAAATCTGGAGTTGTGAAGCAAATAAAGGGTTTGAATTTAACCCTAGCTTTACTAGGATGGGTTTGAGTGTCAGTAATGGACCTCTTTCCCAAAGGTTAAAATACTGAGGCATATTTTCCTTCGGTCCTTAATGTCAACTGAAAATATATACTGTTTAAATCATCTAATATCTGAAAAGTGATTGATATGCATGATTTGTTTGATTGAAATAATAAATCAAATGTTTGGGTTGATTCATGGAGCTTTTTAGCTCGTCCTTCCTCTTTAATATTTCAAGAAATTAATATGAGATTTACCTAAATTAGAAATATTAATTAATTGTAGGGCATGTTAGCTCAATCTATTTTTCTTAAATTCTGCTATAATGAAGATTCAAAGTTTTGTACTTTCTGTTTAATAATATTGAAGGATTTTATTCTTCTTAATATTGGCCTTAATGATTTATTTGAATTAAATTGAGTTGAACGCTCAGAAAGTCTTACGACTTTGAGACATAGAAGGAAAAAAAGTTAATGTGACACAGGCCCGCTAGGCCCAACTAGGTCAACTACACAATCACAAAACCATATATAAGGCCAATCCTATGTTTTGGGGTTTCTAAAGCAAAATGATAAGTTGGAGCCCCAAAAATAAGGGACCCAACTTATCAATAAATAAAAAAATGACTAAAGAAATAGTTTTTTGAGAAAAGTATAATTTCTTAAGCTATTAGTAAATAAAGAAATGAAGTTAATGTTTAACTTTTTTTAGAATTAAAGAAAAAAGCTCAATTTTTTTTTAAATTTTTTAATTTCTTATATATATATATGGGCCCTCCAAAAATAAGGGGCCCAATTTTGTCGTCCTTTGGGCCCCTACTCAGGCTCAACCCTCCATATATACACTTATAATGGATTAGACTTACTTGTGCAAGCGTAGCTAGTTTATTGCTTAATGAATTTTGTGGATGGGTTCATTATTTAGCCCAATTTCTTTCTTTTAAATCTAGTTCACCACACAAGGTAGGTTGTTATAATACACTAGATTGACTTAGGGCTTACTAAAACATAAGTTATCATATAGCCAACCCTGCCAAACATAAATAGTAATCATCACTTAGGCATGTCATTTTATGCAATATGTTAAGTATAGTATAATCATCATATCTTGACCAATGTCAAATATCTAACAATCTTACAAACCTCAACTCATGCCATATGTCAAGATGACAATATAAAAATTTAGGAGCAACAACAACTCATCTATAAGTCTTGTGAACAAATAGTGCGCACACTTAAGAGGTATAAAATACAAGTTATTGTCATGCACTCAATCGAGGGCTAGTCTTCCTCCTTATCTCTACTTGTACCAAAATTATTTTTTAGCAAACATACTAGTATTGATACATTGATGAGATATTAAAAACATATAATTTAAGTCATATACTTGCTAATGATGCCTTTAAATGGCATGATATAGTTTTTAGCTCCAAATGAAGATGAATAATAATATTATGTAGAAAATAGAAGAGATACGCATCGTCTTCATCCTCATTTGCTTGCGCTCTGCGTCTTGCATAATAAGAATGAGAAGATGTTATGAAATCAATATAATTCATGAAACATAAGAAGAACAATGATGATTCAAATAACAGTATGATAAAGAGGCACAACACGCACTAATGAGCAACAATTTAACATGTAAAGTAGTCAATCTTTATCTCTTTCAAGCAAAGTCATTGATAAAAGTTAAATATGAGTTATGTGTTTAATGAGGGCAATTTCATTGTCGGGACCCCTCCCCTAGGCCAAAGGGCATCCCGACCGGCACAGTGATCCAATGAACCCACTTACCATATCAAGTTCGTCCGATTACTATTAAGCCTTTCCAAATGCAACAACAAGTGATGTCAGAATAATTTAAGAATTCAATTGGGAAAGTAAGGAAACATTACATAGGGTTATCTTTTATGTTACAGATTGTCTTGTTTAAAAAATACACAGTTAACCGTCAGATATAGACAAACAAGAGACCCGCCTCTAGATAGAACCAAGAAGGTAAAGGAGCACCAAGGGAACTAGGAGCCTAATTTGTAACGTGGTTCAGTGAGTAGTAAAACCAACATATTGCCTATAACTAGCATTCTAAAAACAATGCATATATGCATGAACAGTAATGATAAAACAATGTTTAATAACGTGACATGTAGTAAAAACAATTATAAACAATGTAGCAGTTAAAGAAGAACAATTTGTATTCGTGCTAGTTAAAAATTGTATTTGAGCTAGGGTTTCAAATCATTAAATCCAACCCTATGGTCATCGCTCGAGCGGCTCATGAGTCAATCGTACCGCCCACTCTAGCGGGTTATGAGCTAGGCTTATTCATTGAATATTCTAACCCTGTGTTTGGTCCTCAAGTGTCGTCATTCGAGCGAGTCTGAGGCTAGGTGCACTAATCATATACCCTAACCCCGACATTCAGAACTCAAATCTAAATCCAATCACATCATGTACCCCAATCCTGCGCTCAGACCTTGAGCCCATGGTCTCACTATCAATGTACGTCTATATACATACTCCGAACCAATTAATGTAACACAAATCACATGAAACCATTTAACCAATGTTATTTGACACACATTTTATGCATGAAATACAAGTTAAAGTAACTACTCACCTCGAGTCCCGCGCATTGATGTTCCATCTACACTTGGCCTAGTCCTACAATATACATTCATATCTGTATCATTTAAACTCAATTTCAGTTCTTTTGTGAAACATGACTCAATTCTAATTCTATTGTTCTTAACCAGTCTCAGTCAACCCAAATTTGACTCGATCAAATTTGATCAAACTTGGTCAACTAATCAAACTTAGTCAAAATTGGTCAACTTAGTTAAAATTAGTCAACATTGGTCAATTTGGATCAAATTAGGTTAAAATAGGTCAATTAGGTCAAAATCTCTAATTTTTCCACACCTAGTCAAAGTTTCAACTTTATGTTCTATTTGCGCAACAAATTTCTCAATTTTTTTGCAACCAATCTATGCATCAAATTTGAGCGAAAATTTTTGTATTTGATCTTTATTCACTAGAATTTTAGATTACAATTTTTGGACTTCATTTGATATGGTTTTCAAGTGGAATATCAGTAATTGTAAAATCTCGGATTTCATGTGACAAAAGTCACATTGTACATCAATTGACCCACTTAGCCATGTCCGTTTTGGACGAAACTTGGTACACTCATTTTTGAGTTATCTCGCAAGGTGTCTACGAAATTTCAGCTCAAAATAGCAAGTTTTGGTAAGTCAATTGGTTCTCGAATTCTTAGCTGTGCAACAGGTGGCCATTAGTTCATAATGTTCCATAAATGTCAAGGTTTATTTTCCCCATCTTAAACATCTAATTTTTGGCCATTTCTTACACCTATTGCATGTACTTAGGTCATAGTAATATCTCCCTTCAAAACTCATGCAAATTAGAGAGAATAAATAACTATAACTTATCCACACATTTCATCAAACACACAACAAACACCTTCCACAAACTCATAATTTTTTTTGAGTGTCAAACACCTAACTAGCAGGGCATCTTTACAGGCATGGGAAATTATAAACACAAAAGTTTATGGTAAGAAACTTATATCTTCTCGTAGCCTCTAGTATCAAGATCACGCACCCAAAAGTTTTGGCTCCAACCAGACTTCTCTACACCCTTTAAAACTTGCCTCAAAGTTGTTCCAGCACCACATTTTTTTGTCACAATCGTAAGTAACCCACTTTGGCGCCTTGTAAAAAACATGTGAGGGCTTAGATCTTGTTTTCCTATGGTTAGAACTTGAAATATACATTACAAAGATGGGATAGGGTACTTTTACCTTAAGAAATGACCTCCAAATGGCTATGCAAATGTTCCTTCGAAACTCGAATCTCACAGCCCCTCTATTGCTATTGTTTAACTATGTCGGACAACCGTGTTTCATAGTCGTGTCATTTCAAACAGCTAGGGGTTTGGACCAAACGTAAGGATGATTTTAAAGAATGTAGTGAGGGTTTTCCAACGACTGTAAGATCATACATATCAGAGTTGGGAGGAGAAGTTATGGGTGGTCAAAAATAACTTGTTGCAATAGAAATTTGCAGAAAAACTAGTTTTTGTGTTGCTTTTGGGGGGGTCTTTGCACAACCCAAATGATGCCATATGGCCACCCATGTGACTTGGGGGTGGCCTAGCATGGGGTCCGGTTGGCAGTGGTGTTAGAGATTGAAAATCCAGCTTCAAAACCAAGGGCAGCCATGGTTTTCTGGGTTGGTGGTTTGCTAAAAAATGGGAGAGAAAAGAGAGAAGGGAAGGAAGAAATGGGCTTATGTGCTGCCTAGTGAGTCATGGTCCAGGTTATATGGCCTCCAGACCCATGCTTATGGGCTTCCTTTTCTTTTCTCTTTTCTATATTTTTTTTCTTCTATTTTTTAGATTAATCTTTCACCAATCATTTTTGTCAAATTTTTTTTATAAATTTACTTATTTATTTATTTATTAAAAATTTTATATTTCATTTAAATATCAACATTTTTCTCGCAAAAATTAAATGATTAACTAAAAATTTATTATCCTCCCAAAAATTTAAATAATCATTCCCAAAATCATATTTTCTTTCTAATAATCACATTTTCTCAATAATTAATATATTCTTTTTCCAAAATAACATTTCTTAATTTATCTAATTTTCTTCAATTAAATGAATAAAATTAGAGAAAATAAAAAAAATTCATATGTTTTCATTAAAAATTTAGAAATATACATGTGAATACATATATCGAACCCATAAATTTTGTGTCTTAAAAACATGGGTCGTTATATTTATAATTTCACATGGTGCGCAATTAAAATGTTGACCTGAGGGTCTTTTTATTTTGTTATTTTAGGTGTTCAAATGGATTATAGTTCAGGACTTTTTTTAAATAATGTAAAATAAACAAATTATTTTTAAAATACCTAACTAATAAAAGTTATACACAATCTACTCAAATTTCAACAGTGCATTGCCACACGTGCGTCCACATGGTGAATTTAGATTTTTGTCATTTCACGTATAAAGTCGTCTTTTGAAAAGATGTCTTTAGTGTAAATGGCCTCATTTACCAAGTTTGCTGGCAATTCGGGAGGGGTTTTCTCACAGGACCACTTTCAACAGGTTTTAATTGCCTCCCATGAACATCCAAAAGCGACGAAATAATTTTCTGACCCCTGAATCAAAATTTAGATGCGTTACTTCTTTTTCTACTCTTCGGTGATAACTCCTTAACCTCAAACCTGTGTCTGTTCACTGTGGGCAATCTAGGAGGGGTTTTCTTGCGGGACTACTTTCAGCAGGTTTTAATTGTCTCCTACGAACACCAGGAAGCGACAAAATAATTTTTTGACCTTTGGATCAAAATTTGGATGCGTCACTTCTTTTTCAACTCTTCGGTGATAACTTTTTTAATCTCAAACCTGTCTGTTCACTGTGGGCAATTCGGGAGGGGTTTTCTCACAGAAACACTTTCAATAGGTTTTAAATGTCTCCCACGAACACTCGAAAGCGATGAAATAATTTTTTGACCCCCAGATCAAAATTTGGATGCGTCACTTTTTTCTTAACTTTTCGATCATAACTCTTTAATCTCAAACTTGTATTTGCTCACTGCGGGCAATTAGGAAGGGTTTTCTCACGGGGCCACTTCTAGTAGAAGAAATTTATTTCGTCACTTTTAGATGTTCGTGGGAGGAAATTAAAACCTGTTGAAAGTGGTCTCATGAGAAAACCTCCATTGAATTGCTCGCAGTGAGCAGACATTGATTTTAGGTTAAAGAATTATGACCGAAAAGTTGAAAAAGAAATGACACATCCAAATTTTGATTTGAGGGTTAAAAAATTATTTTGTCGCTTTCGAGTGTTTGTGGGAGACCTGTTGGAAGTGGTTCCGTAAGAAACCCTCTCCCGGATTACCTGTAAACTTGGTAAATGGGGCCATTTACATTGAAGAGGTCTTTTGAAAAGACGACTTCATACGTGGACATGATAAAAATCTAAATTCGCTAGGTGGACACATATGTGACAATGCATTGTTGAAAGTTAGGTAGATTGTGTGTAATTTTTATCAATTGAGTATTTTAAAAATAATTTATTTATTTTATATTATTTGAAAAAAAGTCCTTATAATTTATATTCAAATAGGCCGTCTATCAGGTAAAAATACACTTTTAGAGGGTCATTTTCCTTAAATTTAGCGGGTTGTTGTTGAATTCAAAACTCAATCCAGTAATTTGGCGCTTCATATTTGGTTGTTCCAAGTACGCTGAGTCAATTTCCAAGGGTGAGATGGAGGGAACTTGTCTGAAGCTTGAAAATCCCATTGGAGACGCCATTTCTAGAATCCGCTTCGCACCTCTTTCAAATAATCTACTGATTTCTTCTTGGGACGCCGTAATTACACCACGTTTCACATGCTTTTTGTTCAATTCCACTTCTTCGTTATGGTTCACATGCTTTTTGTTTAATTCCACTTCTTCGTTATGGTCCATTCAGCTCTATTTCCATTTAGTTTTCTTTCTTTCTTTTTTTGATTTTGTTTACAAATGCCGAGTTGGGTGTTTCGTCTGCAGACTCTGCGGTTATATGATGTCGATAACTCTTTACTTCGGTTGGAACTTCCCTTGGAAGTTGCACTTCTCGGTTGCTGTTTCCAGGATGAATCTGCTGCTTTTACCGTAGCTTCTGACTGTTGTGTGAGAAGGTTTGTCTATTTTCCTACAAATTATCTGTACATTCTCGATCTTGTATAAAATAAAATATGTGATTTTGGTGTGTATATTAGATTTTTGTGTTTGGATTTTTGCCCATTTTATCAGCGATTCGGTCCACAAGTTTAAACAATCAGCTTTAAGCATGGTCACCATTGATTGATTGCTTTGGGGCTTTCCTTGTATCATATTGTGTTTGCGTGCTTGTTCTTGTCTAGACTAACCTAATTATCTACAACTCCATATGTGATACAATTAGAACCATAAAATAGAAATCACTGGACAATGACATCAACTCATCCCTAATTAGATCTCAGATTAGATGCAACTTTTCCCAATTTGATTTGTAATTATTAGAGTGATGAACATCAACAATCCTAGTGGTAATTATGCTCATTGTTTCAATCACCCATGATTGATTGGCAACATTGACTAGAAATATGAAATCATTTGGGTTTTTATCGATAGATGTGCATTATATGGGTATTTGGGTCATATATGATCCATTTGTGCTAAAATGATTAGGGGAGCATGACTGGTACTCTGGCCTCGATAAGTGTTTTTAGACGGGAAAAGGAGGTGAATTAGACAAATTGTTGATTGTACCTTTTGCAAAAATTAAATAATAGAAATTAAAGTGCAGCAAAGATAAAATTAATTACAATATGCTTGTAGTGGTTTGGCCGCACCCTTGTTCACTGATCTCCCATGATGAGGATTTTTTGAACTCCATGATTGAATCATCTGCACAGGTGAATATCAAACCTTACGCTTTCTTAACTTCATCAGTTTCTCAACTTCGTTAGTGTAAGGAAAGCTGTTAAACTTCTTAGCTTCACAGGTGCAAGAAAAACTATAATTATTTTCAACCTTATGTCACTTGAGCTTTTCAAATTTCAAGCTTATGTGAGAAAAACCATTACGCTTGACTGTTGAGGTATTAATGCTCAAAACTTAGTGACTGTATGTCACTTTACAAAATAAATTGCAAATCAAATGGTGCGATTTGAACTTTCACCAACAAAGCAAGAGTGGTAAATGTTGACCGGTAAGGAAAATGAAGTGGAGTTCCTCTTTCTCTTCATCATTTGGATTTGATTAAAAGATGAACAGGAAGTTCTCTTTAATCCAATGAAAATCTTTGAAATTTCATACGATGAATAATCAAAAATCAGTTTTTCTAATACTTTGCTAACTTTCAAAAAGTGTATGAGCAACATTCTCTATCTCTCTCTTCTAATAGCTTCAAACTGTTGCTTAAAAAGTTGAACATTAGAGTTTTCAGTCTCCCAAAAACCTTAATTGTTTCATTCAAATTTTAGAAAATAAAACATGTTCCTCTTTCCTTGGATTTATTTGGTGAGTACATGTTGCTTCAAGATCAAGGTTTTGCACTTAATAAACTTCACTGGCGTTGATATTTTGCAAAGGAAACAACCTTACCTTACCATCTCTCCAAATTGGAGTTGCATATGCAATTTTGATGGTGTATGGAGGCATTTGTTTTGGGAATGTGAGCTCATTTCTTACATTTGGTGACAATGGCTGAGGATTCATAGAGACATCATTGAACCTAATAGCAATGAACCCTTCTGGTTCACACCTATGATTAATGGAACGCTGAAGAACTGTTGGTGCATCCTGATGTTTGCAATCGTTTGCGAATTTTGAAAGGTAAGGAGTGCCATTGATGATGCTGATAGGTATGGGATAATTTTGTGTTTTGTTTGCTAAATTGGTTGGTGTATGCAAAATGATTAAGGTGTATATCATCAACAAATGGCTTTGTAATTAGGGGTGCTTATCTATATCAATGAAACTGCAAAACTGAATCAAACCGATGTGTTCAGTTTGGATGTTGTAAGGTTAGGTTCAATTTTAGTTTAGGGGTTGAAGAAACAAATTGATTTGGTTTGGGTTGCAGTGTATACATTGAAAAATTAGATTTGGCTTGAAAAGGAATGGACATAAGGGAACATTTGCCATTTCTCCCCCAACCTTGAGATATAATGCTCTTTATCTTTTGTTTTTGTTTTTGTTTTTTTGTTTTTTTGTTTTTTGTTTTTTTTGTTTTTTGGCACTTTAAGCTTAAAAATTGCACAATGTCGCTCCTTTTATTGCTGCAATGCTTCTTCTTATTCTTCTGCTTGAAACTGCAAAACTGAATCAAACCGATGTGTTCAGTTTGGTTGTTGTAAGGTTTGGTTCAATTTTAGTTTAGGGTTGAAGAAACAAATTGATTTGGTTTGGATTGCAGTGTAGACATTGAAAAGCTAGATTTGGCTTGAAAAGGAATGGACATAAGGGAACATTTGCCATTTCTCCCCTAACGTTGAGATATAATGCTCTTTATCTTTTGTTTTTGTTTTGTTTTTTTTTTTTGTTTTTGTTTTTTTGCACTTTAAGCTTAAAAATTGCACAATGTCGCTCCTTTCTTGCTGCAATGCTGCTTCTTATTCTTCTGCTTTCTTGCAAGTTATTTATTTTTTTTTATTTTTTAATTTTTTATAAATTCTTGTGTTCCCTTCACAATTGTTGTGTGATTGAAACTTTGGATTCAAAGTCAACAATGTGATAGGTGTGAGGATAAATGACAACCAATAGATCTGTCATATACTAATTAATTTAAGTTCATTCTCCCAATGCTGAATCAATCAACTCAAACTGAACAAATTTGGTTTAGTATTGAATATTAGTTTGGCTCAGTTTCGATTTCAAAAAGTCCAATAGGAACTAAGTTGGGTTTGGTTTCAGTTTTTACCAAAACTGAACCGAAGCGAATCAAGGTTTGCAAACCCCTATTTGTGACACTGTCACCATTCTCCAATCCTTGTAACTTTCTGTGCTGTTTTGCATCAGATGTCTCACCCCCCGGAAACATATATACATTTATATATTCATACATGTGCACACACACACACACAAACAAACATATATAGCAAAACATTTAGAACTGCCTTGTCATGATTCAAATTCAATCACTTCTAACATAGCTAGGTGAGTGTCTTGCAATTCATGGAGGGTACCACTGTAATAAAACCTTGAGAGGTTTGTTCAGAATGTGAGAGTCTTGCATTAAGGTGAGTGTCTGATAGTTTGTTGAATAAAGGGTCAATTTGATCTTAGAAAAAACCAACATTGTGCTGTTGCTCCATGAGTGTCCTTTGTACTTGCCCAAAAATCCTTAGCTATTCTGTGAGCGTCCTATTCACAGAGGAGTGTCCTATAATATTGGCTTAACGGTTAAGTGAATTTGAAGTATTGTGAGTGTCTAGCTCAAATTGATAAATCTCAAATACTTGACTTTTGCTTTATAACAAACCTTCGTATGGAATCAAAAGGCTTTTGAAATCAAATAGAGTAGTTACAAAAATTCAAAATGCTTGTCTGGTGAGAGAACTCGAAAAAGTGATAGTGACGTGATACAGGCGCATCAGGCGGCAAAGCAAGTGGTGAGTGCAGAGACGAAAAGTTACATGGGGATAGAGCAGACAATTGCATAAGGGACATGAAAGGGTGAGGTAGAAGAGGATGAACAAGAAATGCTCTATTTGGAGGACATGTGGCAACAATTTAGAAGAAGGGGATGAGTGATAAAATGGCCCATTCACAACTAACGCACTTTAGTTGGCCCAAAGAATAGATAACCTAGAGAATGAAGGCTATAAAGAGGTGATGCATAGAGCGAAGACCCGGGGAACCCAGAAAAAAAGGTCAAATTTGGGTCGGTCATACAAGCAAGCCCAAATAAGGAGGACAGGGACATGCAGACGTATGAGAGAAGAAAGAAAAGAGGGGAATGAAGCCTAGGTGGAATCTGTGAAAGGTGGGCTAGAAATGTTGGAATGCGAAATCTATGGAGAAGGAAGACAATATTAAAAAGGAAGGGGAGTACATGGTCGAGGCAGGTGAAATAAAAGAGTTCTTGTCAAAGATGCAATTCAAAGACACGTCAAAAGGCAAGGAAGAGGAGGGAGGAAACTTCAAAATGTAGAGGAAGAAGAAGGCAAGGAGGAAGAAACAAAGGAATACCAAACACCAGCTAAGGTGCTCGATTGTCTTAATCCTGTTTCCCTCTCCTAATTCTCTCTCTCTCTCTCTCTCTCTCTCTCTCTCTCTTCAATCAAATAGAAGTGTGGAGGAATAGGAAAGAGGAAAGTAATCAACCTTGCAGCTCATCAGGGAGGAATAGGTTGAAGTACAAAAGGAAGAAGAAAATGGTAGAGGAAAGTCAAGCTTAGATGACTGGAACCAGATAGAAAATGAAGAGTTAAGCTAAATGAGGAGTTTTTGAGGACGATTGATTTGAGCCTCAAAGACTTGTGCGAAGAAGAACAATAAAAGGTGGGAGGGAGATGGGCAAAGTAGGTGGATATGAAGATTTTCTCTTGGAACATTAGAGTTTTGGGTTATAAGGAAAATATTAGATTGGTGAAGTTGACTATCAAAAATGAAAATCTAGACATGGTGACATAGTAGGAAACTAAGAAGGAGAAGGTGTCGATGGAAATTGTGCGAAAAATTTGGAAAATCAAAATATCATATAAATAGGGTGGGTGGTATTTCTTGTAGTGGGAACGTCGGGACGAATTATAATTTTGCGGGACATGAGAAAAACCAAAATTAAGGAGGATTCCTATGCAACATACTTAGTCTTAGTGATGGCATAAGATAGCAAAGCAAAAGAGTGGTGGTTTATGACAGTCTATTGCCCATTTAAATGAGAAGAAAAAGCCGTGTTTTGGGAGGAATTGGCAGCCTTATTAGTTGTCTTAGGAGGCCTATATGGTGTATAGGAGGGGATTTTAACATGGTTAGAAATAGGAAGGAGAAGTTGATTGGTAGAACATCAACTCCTATGATAAACTAATTTGACAACCTAATAGATGAACTAGGTCTGAGAGATCTTTGGTTATCTAAGTTTAAGTTCACATGGACAAACGAATTGGCTGTCCCAACTATGTCAAGACTCGATAGATTTTTGTTCGACAATTGTGGAAGTTGGCCAAGCAAGTAGTGTTGTAGAGGTTAACCTTGGATTATTGGCCAATGTTGCTTGATATAGGAGGTGACAAATGGGGACCAAACTCTTTTAGATTTGTTAATGCATGGTTTCTAGATTCGAATTTTAAAGAAAGGTTGAAGGGTTGGTGGGATTAGACTCATGTTGAGGCATGGCTGGGTACATGTTTATGAATAAGCTAAAAAAAGTCAAGGAGAAGTTGAAGGAATGGAATAAGGGAGAAAGAAACATAGAAGAAAAGGAGGAAGATAATAGATACAAAGCTCCAATAAATTCAAGAAGCAATGGAAAAAGGTGAAGGAAATGAAGCCATAAAGACGCGGTGGAAAGAGTTGATTAGTGAAGTACATGATAGGGAAAGGAAAGAGGTGAGAATTGCCAATAAAATGGAAAATATGAAGTGGCCAAAAGGAGATACAAATAACAAGTTTCTTTATAAAGTATTGTCTGTTAGAAGGTCGAAAAGCCTTATACCAAGAATTGAGAATAGAAGGAATGAAGTCATCAAAGAGCCAGAAAGGGTGCAAAAAATTATTCTCACCCTATATAACAAGAAGTTCCAAAGAAGATGGGGAATTGAAGGAATGGGATGGAAGGCAACTCCAAAAGAAAGTAGTGAGTGGTCAGAAAGACCTTTTGAAGAGTAGGAAATTAAGTAGTGAAGACATAGGGAGTGTGCAGATAGTTTTTTGAAGATGGGCTAATTAATAGGATAGTGAATGAGATATACATTTCCTTGTACCAAAAAAGCCAATTCCCTAAACGTGGAAGATTTTAGACTTATAAGCCTTACAACCAACATCTACAGGATCACTGCTAAAATTTTAGCCAAGGTAATGAAGTAGATTCTCTAGTACATTGTGGATGAGACACACATGGCATTTGTGAAGGGGAGGCAAATAACGTAAGCAATTTTGATTGCAAATGAGGTGGTCGAGCATTATAGAACTACCAAGAAGAAAGGATTCATGATGAAGGTGGATTTTGCAAAGGCTTACGATTCTGTAGATTGGCAATTCCTTGACTATGTTATGAGGAGAAAGGACGTGGTGAGAAGTGGAGAAAGTGGATAAAAGGATGCCTAAGCTCAACAAATTACTTATTGATAATTAATGGGATCCCATGGGGGAAGATCAATAGCGATAGGGGGCTAAGGCAAGGAGACCAAATGTCTCATTTCCTTTATACATTGGTAGTGGATACTTAGAATGTTCTAATCAGGAAGGCAGTTCAGAAAAAGGCGGTTGAGGGTTTCAAAGTGGGTAAAACAGATATTTCCATTTCTCATATTCAGTTCGTGGATGATTGCATGTTATTTCTTGAGAATAATTAAAGAAACTAGATAGCAGCCATGACAATTTTAGGATTCTTTTTTCCAAGTTATCAGGTTTTTCAATTCATATGAAGAAGAGTCATGTAGCAGGGATAAATATGGATAGTAGGGAGGTGGAGGAAGCAACAAGAGTGATGGGGTAACTACGGGAGAATGACCATTGAAATATTTGGGTGTTTCTCTAGGAGGCAATCCGGAAAGCTATGTCTTTTGCGAGAAAATGATCCAAACTATAAGAAGAAGAATAACAGGGTAGAGAAGAAACTTTCTTTTTAAAGGAGGAAGATTGCTTTTGATGAAGTTAGTCTTGGAGGCCAACTCTACATACTTTCTTTTGACTTTCAAAATTCTAAGAAGAGTAGCTAAAGAAATAGAAAGGCTAATGAGGAATTTTCGTGGGAAAAGGAGGATGATAACAAAAGCAGTAATCTTGTTAAATGGTCTCAAGTTGTAAGAAGTGTGGATCAAAGAGGCCTTGAAGTAAGGAAATTTAAAGGCAAAAAATATTGCTTTGGTTGGAAGTGGCTATGGAAACTATATGAAGAAAAGGAAGCTATGAAGTTCAGTCATAAGAAATATCCATGGCGAGCAAATGGTGGGTCATGAAATCAACATTGACCCAAAAACTAATTATAGAGAATCGTAGGAGTTTATCCATGCAATATACCAGTTAATACAACAAACAATGTGGAAGTTGAGAGATGGAGGTAAGATCAAATTTTGGGAGGATTAGGGGTGTGGAATGGTATCCTTTCAAGCAACTTTCCCAAGATTGTATTGGCTGTCAAGGCCCCATGTAGCAGAAATAAGGGCTTTCAGAACAACTCAAGGAAGAATAGGACAATTAGAGCAAGGGTGGGACCTTAAGTATAGAAGAAACTTAAACTATCAGGAGGCAACTATGATGCTGTAGCTTTTGGAGGAAGTTAGATTATCTCGGAGACTTGATATAACTTAATGGACTAGAAGCAACAATGGAGAATAATCTTCAAAATCCTCTTGGCAATTCATCACAAACAGGAAAGGTGGAGGAGCTGGGAGTCAAATAGAAGCAACAAAGTTCATTTGGTCAGCTAGAATACAACAAAAGTAAGGATCTTGAGATGGCTCATTCATCTTGATAAACTAAATATTTCTAATGGGATACAAAAAAAGAATCCTAACAAAGTTCTCTGACCTCACTGTTGTTGCCTATGCAGGGAAGCTGGTATGCAGTTAGGCATATTTTTGGAAGCTGTTCATTCATCAACAAGATATGGGAAAATGGAAGGACAGGCATGGTTAGATGGATGCTCCAGGTCCTAGTAAATTTTTTTGGAGTTTTGCCCAACATGAAACCTCAATGACAAGTATTGGAAGTATGCCATTTTTGCGATCTTCTATGTAGTTTGGGAGGAACAATACAAGAGAATCTTTGAAGACAAATAAAGGCAAAGCGACCAAGTTTGGGAAACATCAAAGCAGGGGAAGGGTTATAATTTTGGGGAATCGGTTAAGAATTGGCACAATATTCTTCTTGTAATGTAAACAGATTAGATAGTCATGGGTCAGAGATGTTTGGCAAGCTTAATGTATTTTTGTTTTTGTTTTGATTGGTTTGTAAGGTTTGGATATTTCACATCTCCGTTTTACTTTATCAATGAAATATGTTTCCTATTCAAAAAAAAAAAAAAAAGGAATCAAAATGCTTGAACATCATTTGGAAATAATTGACTTTAGTAATTAAGGCCAATCTCAAAGTAGAATTCCAAAGAGATTGAAAAACTTGAAGAACTTGGCAATTTTTGAGAAATTAGAAAATAAATTATTTGTCAAACATTCCTAAAGATAGTCTAAGCGTGCATAAAAAATTGAACTTGAAGACCAATGCCTTTAAGATTGTCCTCTTGTTTTGACTCAAGCTTCCCTTGATTCAACATAATCCTTTCATTTAAGCTAGTGAACTCATTTCAAATATTAAAATGATGTAATATTTGACCATGACTACCCTAGGAAGGATCACTAGAGAGTGGTGGTTGTTGTACCTGCTCCTTGGACCAAAAGAAGGGAAGGGAAATGTAAACCATTGGAAGAAGGTAACAACTATGTCTGAGCAGACATGGCTGATGGATATAATCAAACAAAGTGATGTGTCACGAGCATGTTGAGCACACACACAAGAAAATCATGTACGAGTACAAGGTTGGACCATGAACCTTTAAGCAGACAACCAGATCACACGAAGCATGTGAATGGACTATACGCTATCAAGCACATGGATGGATAGTATGGGGTGGCTTATGCATAATGCATCTGAGTTGACGAAATGAAGATAATGAACTACTCAAATGGTTGAGCACACGATGTAAAAACAGGAACAAATAGTCTGTGTGCTCATCCTCGGTTGAGATAGCTCCACTCATCTCTGATCATAATAAGGTGGGTTGTTATCTAAGATAAAAATCTCCTTCAAAAAATTCGAGATTAGTCTTATCTTGAGAAATTCGCTTTCATTAATAAGGAAACTAGTTATTTTAGGATTCAACCAAGATTAGTAATTACCCATACATGTTGCAATATGATTAGGAAACTAAACTTCACTCTCATCTATAAATACCTCGCATTGTAAGCCAAATGGCGTGAGACCCTTCCAAATACTATTCTCAACTACTGATCTTTTTGAAAGGGTTTTTTTTTTCTTTGCTTTTTCCCTCAGTATGACCTTATTCGTTCATCTCTGCCATCATTCTGTTACTTTACCCCATTTGGTCAATTTTTGCTTCAACAATGGTCTTTGGTATGGTTGGGGTAATATGGCAAGAAAGGAATAATAGCATATTTTAGGATAAATTGGCTACTTATGACTTATGAAGTTGTATGCCTATGGGATAGGTCCTTTTATCTTGCTTCTCCTCTTTGGCTTAGTTCATGTAAATCATTTAAAGGGTATCCTCTAGGGGTTTGGTTAAGGGGAAGGCCATCGATGTTGTATGGATTATGGGGGTTGATTGATTTACAGTTGGGTCATTATTTTTCTTGTAAAGTAGTTTTAGTTCTTTTAATGAATATTCTTTTGTTTCTTGTTACAGAAAATCCAACCATTGAAGTAATTGACATAACACTAGTTTGCTTGAGGCACAAACCTTTTCTTCATACTTAATCCACTTGGACATGTTTGTAACTTTGTATGCGGTCATGCTCAACGTTCGCATCTTTCAAATTTTTTATTTTGGCTTGGGAGCATAGTTATGACACCTGTAAAAACCCCTTTCTTTTTTGTGTTTGTTTGTTGGTGGTTCATTTTGTTGTGTGCTTCACTAGATGTGTCATTCTTTGCGGAAGTAGCTTAGTGTCGACACTTAGTGAATCTAAAGTATCAAATGTAATCCTTTAAATTTGTACTCCATTAGCCTAAGATCAATTAGAATAGCACACTTAGGATTTTGAAGCATTCCTAGAAGTTTTTTTTATTTTTTTTATTTTCTAAAGAAACATATAGATTTATTGATGGAATTGACAGTACAAAAGAAAGACAAACACATAACATACCAATTAAAGGTAATGCCGATTTACAACTTCCCACCACTCATCCCTATCGATTTCCAAAACAATTCTCCACCCTCTCAACCATTCTGACATGGAATAACCTGACGATGAACAATTACTAACCCAAAATGATGTTAAGGATTGGGATTCCTCCCAAAGCAGGTAAGTGATCAAGTTTTCTCCTCAAAGATCCGCACATGCTGTTTCTTGCATAGGCACCAAATCACTGCATACTCGCCATCATTCAATGAGCTTTCCACCGCAGAAAAACCTTCGCCCGAGACAAACATAAACTAAACTGGACTACTCGATCACTGACCTCGAAAAAAATCAGAAAGTGTCATTTCCACCAGGCTCATACATCTCTGGAGTAAAAGCATCCCAAGAACAGATGATCAAATGACTCTCCATCTTGTTTACATAAATGACAACAATGCGAAGATAGAGAAAGGCTCAGGACTTGTTTCTGAACCATCTCCCCCCTATTGACTTTCTTTGAAACCACTTCCCACCCAAAGAATTAACTTTAGATGGGATAGGGGCTTTCCAAAGCTCTAGTAGGATCTGAGACAACTGAATCGCCAAATTGTCAAATAATAATGAGAAGAAGGATTTTGTCTAAAACTCTCCTCCCGACTCAGTGAACCAGACTACTCGGTCATTCCTATCTTGTAGCACATAGTCCCAAAGAAGCGTTAGAAGGCCATACTCTTCCTCAACACACCTCGGGCCCCCCAAAGCTCTCAAATGGAGATCCCATTGGGTATGGGTTGACCCGTCTCCTAGCCTATTAAAATGGGAGATAGTGCAATGATGACTCGATGATTGTCTGCACAACCTTGGGAACAAGTCAACAAAAGCTTTAGTACCCCACTATACATTCTACCAAAAACGAACCATATCTCCTTGACCAACTCGCAGCCTAGTATAATGATCATACCATTGGTGCAATGAATAAATGAACTTCCAAGGACTCCTATGGGTGGAAATCCTCTTAACCCCAACGTCTCTGCCATTAATGTTGAGCCCATGCCTACTTTTAATCACTTTGGCCCATATGTGTTCTCTCTCTAGGAAATCTCCAAAGCCATTTTCTTGGTAATGCTTTATTCCTTTCCACTAAATTGCCTTGATCTTTTCTTAGTTGAACATGTCTCCATTCCACAAGATGTGGCCTGCTACATCCCCCCTCCTCTCTCTAGGAAATCTCCAAAGCCATTTTCTTGGTAATGCTTTATTCCTATCCACTAAATTGCCTTGATCTTTTCTTAGTTGAACATGTCTCCATTCCACAAGATGTGGCTTGCTACATTCTCTTCCCCCCACCCCCCGCCAAAAAAAAAAAAAAAAAAAATCCTCATTAACCTCTCAATCTTCGAGGCTTCACCCTTCAGGATTCTAAACACTGACAAAAATTAAATGGGTAAAGCATCCGAAATTGATTTAATCAATATAAGTCTTCCTCTTTTGGATAGGAAAGCTCTCTTCTACCATCTAGCCTTCGTGCCACTTTAGAAACCACCGGCACCCAAAAAGCTTGGGAATCGGGATTCCTATTGAGAGGCAAACACAAATACTTTAGTGGCCGACTCCCTAGGTCACAACCAATTCTCAGTGCCACCCTTTGCATCCAATCTTCTGGCGTGAATATTCCAGCTATGCATGTTTTGGCCATGTTAACACACATACTTGATATCCAACAAAAACTCTGCACAATCTTGAATGCATTCTCCAAGGCCTCGTCCTCGGCTTCCAAGAGTAGGAGAGTATCGTTCGCAAACTGTAAATGAGAGACTTCAATGTTGTCCCTTCCAATCATGAACCGCTTGAACAAATTCATATCCCTCCCCTTGTCCAACATTCTGCCCAACAAATTCACCTCTAAAGTAAACAAAAAAGGGGACATTGGATCCCCCCTTGTCTCAAGCCTCTAACCGCCTCAATTTTGCCCCTCGGTCTACCATTTATGAAGATAGAATATGTCGCGAATATCAAGCACCCTGAACCCACTTCCTCCAAGTGCCTCCAAACCTCTTCTTTTGTAACACAAAATCCAAGAAATCTCAGTCAACTATGTCATAAGCCTTTTTAATGTCAAGTTTAACCACCACCCCCTTTCTTTTTCCCCCTCTATAGTCTTCCACTATCTCATTCTCCACTAGAACTGCATCCTTAATATTCCGAACTACATGTAGCAACTATTCTACATACCAAAGTGTTCCTCATTGGAATGTATAAATTCCTTTTGTGTAGAAACCCACTTCAGCAACCTGGTACTATTTCTAGAGCTTATCATATACGTGTTAAAACTTAAGTAATTTTAAATAATGAGTACAAGGAATTTTCACGTATGTTTCATGTTTAACACATACCCTTTGGTTGAGTAACTCAATCTAGAGTTTTGGAAACAGGAATTGTTAATATTCTCCTACTAAATGTGCTCTTGGTTAATGGTCTAGCATACATGATTATTTCAAATATTTGTGGGAAAATAAAGTCATAAAGCTATTTGATATTGGTTTACGTGCATGCAATGATTCTACTTTCTTATTTACTGAATTTACATTTGAATACTTCCTAATCTCTACTTAAATGGGAGCAAAATGGGATAGTATGATGTTGGGCCTTTACCATCAATAGACACAACTGTAACTTAAATAGTATGTAACATGTCAGTAATCACTAAGAGATGCAAAGACCTTAATTAGAAGGAATTGAACCCTTGGTCCAATGGTTTGACATAGTATCAAACTTTAATGTCTTGATTTCAAGGCCCACCCCTTACCCATAAAAGAATTAGAAGAAATGATTGAGTGTTGCAAATGTAGGTGCAAATGGCCTTGACCTTTGTTTGTTTTAGTTTGCCTATTCCACTACAAAGCATCATTGAACCAACTTAGATCCCTGATGCATGGTTGTGCTACCAAGTGGTGGCTTTCTCATTAGAAATTCTTAAACTTTTGATAAACAACTCATAAAATTTGTATTGTGATGAATACAAAACAAGTTAAAAGACTTTTGACTCACTATAAGTTCAATAACCATCACCATCCTAGCTATCATATGACTATATGAGAACCTGTTCCATCCTTTTTGTATGGCAGAATTCTAATCTGGTGTATCACACTTTTTCTTTGACTCATCTTTTATGTCTATGTGGGTAATTTGATATCCATACCCAAGTCAATGCAATGTGGGGTTTGTATTCAATTTAGTTATATCTTCTTCATAAATAAACAACATTTTCTGACTTAAATGATGGCTAATATTTCCTTAGGCATGACCTTGGTTCAGGCATCCATAGTGTACTTGGAAATCATGGTGATTTGGTTACTTGTCTTGAATATTCTCAAGAAACCAGTAAGTTCCTCAATTACTTTTTTTTTTTTAATATTTTCTTTCTATTCCTTGCAACTCATTGCAACTTGAATATCTTGACGTTCTTGAGTATTCATGTATTTTGGTTTGTTCTATAGTATTGAAGACTACCAATGTCCAATATCAGTATGTTCAAATTGATTTTTTGTCGTAAAGTGTTCTTCTGAAGTGTTTTCGTGTTTTGGCTTCCATTAACTAAATTACAAAGGAATAGAGAGAGAATTGATTCTGATTTAGAATGGTACTCCTAATTCATGTTGCTTGTGTAAAGAGAGTGGGGAGTGCAGTCACCATTTAATTCTGAATATGCCTTTTCTAAGAGGGTGTGGCATAGGTTGGATGATATGCTTCGATGGGATGGGCTGTCCATCCTTTTTTATTTCTATTTTTTTACCTGTGGAATTTTCCTACAGATGCTCATTTTCCTACGAATCTCAAGGATTATTGACATGTTGTGCTTTTTTTTTTAAATGCAATTTGGCAAGAGCAAACAATCATCTTTTTGGAAGAAAAAGAGGAATATTGGAGATTTTTAGGATCATTCTCTCTTGCTTGCTTCGCTTCAGATTAGTGCATGTAAACTCTCCAAAGGCTTCTCTTTAGGGAATTGTTTGATAGGCTGGTCCCCAATTTTGTATTCTTTGTGTTTGTTGTTTTGGGGGCCCTGGTTGTGTATATGTTGGTTGTACAATATCTTGTTTTCTTCTTGTTCTTGTTCTTGTTCTTTTTTTTGAAACCATGGTATCCTTCACTTTTAAGATCTAACTAATCCATGTGAGCTCCTACCCACCGCAAGGCTAGGACTTGAGAGATTCATGGTTGTACAGTCTCTTCACTCATATGCTTAACACAAATTCCTGTTTCTTGTTAAAGGAAAGTGTACAGGTTGCAAAAGTAATAAATAGTATATGTGAGTGTCGGCTTACGAGAATTTAGCTCACTTCTTTCAAAATTAATTACACTATTATATTTGAGAACCAAAAATTCAACTAAAGAGCTAATGAAAATCAAAATACTAAAATACTAAAATCAAATGCCCCAGAGAATCTAGAATTGACAACAACAAAATTTTGATGATATATGGATGTTAAAACACTAGAACTATGACTTCTTTAAACACTACTATGCCTTCACTTGTTTATATGCATGAGTTTTCAATTTCATGATAATTAATGCATCTATTCTAATTCAATGTTGACTGGGCCTGGTGCATGTAATTTCTCTTGAGCAATATTTAAACTCTTTATAAGTGACACTTTTCTTTCTTTTGATAAAAAATAAATACTTAGGAAGCCATTAAAAACAAAGACTATTCATTTAGACCACAATGAATATATTTGTATAATGTTAACTTATACTATATGCTTTGCATTTAATCAAACATGTATAGTGTGTCACCTATTAGTCCTTGGCACTCTATTTCTAGATCAATTTAATAGTGATCAAACATTCAAATGCATTAAATTCTAAAATGTAAACTCAATTATTGAAAAAAATTATAAATAATCAAACCACTAAAGTAGAAATTCATGAAAAGTTTTAAAAGTTACATTAAGCCCTATTTTGAAAATTTAGGTCATGCTTAAAGATGAAATGAAAGACATAATTAGATTAAATGTGTTTCATCATTACTGTTCAAATCAAACAAAACAAAATTAAATAAAAAGAGAGAAAAAAGAAATGGTCAATTTGATAGAACTTGAACTAACCCGCCCTTATTTCCATATCCAATTATGTCACCATTTTAAAATTTTTTTCCCAATCTTTCTAATTTCCTGGTGCCTTTCAAGCCAGAAATACTTGACAGCTTGGGCTTTGTGCTTGCTTCATTCTCTTATATCCTTCATCTTAACACCTTGGATTCATTTACTTTAATCCAATGGCTCTCACTACATGACCCCATGGGCATGTGGTTTTTTCTAATACTACAAGCCTCAAGTCCAAGCCCAATTTAACACTTCTCGTCTGTTTTTTTGGTCTTCCTACTGGTATTCGGAGCATCAAGCACACCTAACTAATCAAGTACAATCTTGGTCAGCACATGAAGTTGGAAAGGTTTGTTAGAGAGGCGAGACTCCGTACACTACAAGGTTTTGGTCTTTATTTACCAGTTCTACTATTAATGTCTCCAATTTTCTATAAAATCAACAAATAACCCAAATTAGCTCAAGTTAGCTAAAATCCTCAAATTAATATATAATATAAAGCACAATTAGTCTAAAATATTAATTGAACGACGTGAAAGTTTCCTAAATATCAATACATTAATCCTTCCTATTTCTCAAGACCGCTTAATTGTTGGAGATTTGTGGTTTAATATGCCCTTGTAATAATAATATGGTTGATCAAGACTTTGAGAATGTTTTACTGGGGAATTCGTGGAAGAAATTTCTTAGTTATTTTTTACATACTTTTGCGCCTCATAGTTTGCTGCTTTTGTTTGGGATTTTGAATTGAAGGGAAACTTATCAATTAATAAGATGGTTCCCTTACAACCTTGGTCTAAGTAAAGAGGTAACCAATCATTATGCCTTCTTAGGAGTTTATCGTAGGTTGTTAGCAATTTAATGCCTTTCTACTTGGGAGTACTAATCAATTTTATTATTCATATATTGACTTTGGAAATTGCTAGTCAAAAACCCGCAACTATTGTTTTTATCATGATTCATGTCTAAAATCCTTACAAAAGGAAAACATTTGCATATCTTAATCTCTCACTCTTAGTCATGCAGTTTTTGTTCACTTTTCTGAACTAGATCCATATGCGTATTTTGATACAAATCATACATAGCACTCATGAATTATAGCCAAAAATCAAACAGATAACTGAGAACCTTTCTGAAGAACTATTCATTGGTCCAATGAAAATAATTGATTTGTTATTTATAGCAATGGACTAAAAGTGCTGGATTGTTCTAATTCCTATAATCTTATGGTCTATTTGATTTGTTAAGGAAACTGAATTCCAAGCCCTTTTGGTATTGATTGTAGATATTCCTAAGATTAACTGATTCTTAATGCTTGATAAATTGAAGACAATTTTATTATAAACAGATTAGTTGCTTGCAAGTTCTGTCAAGATTTTTTATTTATTTATTTATTTTTTGTAAAAATGAAACTAAGACCTTTTTTTGGTGTTATTTATAAATTTGATTTACTGTCACTAAATGAAAAAGTAAACAAAATTATAAAAAAAAACTTGTTTGCTTCATAATAATTCAAAAACATTTTTAAGAGTTGTTTTCGGAAAACATAAAAAAAATTGTTTTCAAAAATTTTGTTTTGGTTGATTTATAATTGCTGGACGAATCAGCTTTTTACACTTGATTTATGTGAAATTTTTGAACAATCAATCAAGTTTTCAATTTTTTTTTTCAACTCTAAAAAGCATAATAAATTATGATACCCAATGTATTTTTTGAAAACTATAAATCACAGTAAAAATGAATTCAGTCTTTATTTTCCAAAAATTATTTTGAAATTGCATATGGGCGCAAATGGAATAAATAAACTACACATTTTAAGAACTTTTCACAAGATAAGAGTATTTTTTTAAGCATTTTTTTGATCAACATTTTTTTTAAGCTCTCAAATAACAGAAAATTTCCAAGTTGTCCATTGTGCTAAACAATAGACAAAATCTGTCATTGACTATAAAACTTCAAGGTTGTTATGCATGACAAGTCACACGTTTAATGCTTTATTTTCTCTATAATCTTTATATGTATTTCAATTACTATCTCATCACTATAATAAATTGGAAATAAACTGATAATTAGAATCTTATTCAAATAAACAAGTATAGCGTACTTAAACTAAAACAAATAGGATTTTACTAAACTAAGTAGTTAGTCTCTTAATAAAAAAATTAGTTTAAATGATAGTAATAATAATAACTATATCTATGACCATTAATTTTTCTATAATTATTTTCTTCTATTTTATGCCTTGATCCTCATTATCCACATTTTGAACTTCAAAACTATTGCGTTCTTCCTTGGTTTCTTAAGTTCCTTCTTGTTTTCTTGTTCTACTTAGTTTGCCTTTACAATACTATGTTGACAATTGCCATTCGATTTTCCATTAGACGTGGACCTATAATTTGTGACTATATTTGTGTTGATAATTTGCTATTTGTAGGTTAGAATTTATAATTATCAATTCGATGGAGTTGGAAGTACAGTTTAGTGTTTGCCCATACTTGCTTGGTATGCAATATTATGGTGTCTCCATCCAAAGCGAAGTTTTCAGTGTGGGTGGTGTTTAAAAGGAAAGTTAACATAGGAAAATGATTCAAAAACTGTTCCTGAATCATTAAATTTCTCCATCATGTTGTTTTCTGTATAAACAAAGTAGTGAGTCAGTGGATCATTTGTTCTTCTTGTATCCCTTTCCATGGGCAACATGGAGGAGGCACTTCCTCATATTCCCAGAGGTGATAGAGTTGGACGTTTAGTTTAGTGTTTGCCTATATTGAGAAGAAATCAGCGAGAAATGGAGAGCTCATTGGATGGTGGCAAGTTTGGTGGTGGTGTGGTGTTTGTGTAAGGAAAGAAATGCCACACTCTTTGAGGACATATTTCTTCCTTCAAGCATGATCTGAGAGAATCCCAATCTCTAGCCTCTATTTGGATTAGTAATTGCTTGTTATCATTGGGATTCATTGTTAGTGTGGTGAAGAGGGTGGAAAAATATAATGTAGTGGCCATTGGGCCGGGGGAGTGTATATCAATGGAAATTAATGTTTCTTTTAAAAAAAAAATAGATAGACAACATTTAGGCTTGATATTTGAAGTGATAGTTGTTCACATTGTGCAACATCTTGTTGCTTTATCTTTTGTTTTTTTTTCTTGCAAGAAGTGGTTTTCTTTTCTTGTTGTGTCCTTTTATTTTTTATGTTTATGTTTTTTTTTTCAGGTCAAACTATTACGGCTGGTCTTGACAAAATGATTATATCATGGGATACTCGTGAGGCGAATGCCATTGGATTCTCAAAAGATGTGAATAAGGTGGTGGAGTCCATGTCAATATGTGGGCTTTATTTGATACTTGCCTGTGAAACATCAGTATATGTATATGACTTGCGTAACATCAAGAGACCGGTGCAAACAAAAGATTGCTGCATGGACTATCAAATAAAGTGTGTTCAGTCATTTCCTGATTGCAAAGGTATTTATAGTAGTCACCAATGCCAAGCCTTTACACTTCTATTGGGGACGTTTTGTTTTTATTTCTACATAACTCATGATTTATCACTCATGCATGAGATTGTGATGATGGAATCCATTTCTTTTGGCTAGACTAGGTGGTTTTTTTTTTCCATGTCTATTTTCATTTAGACAAGATGTAGTTTTTGGTTTCTACAATTCCTCAATCCTTTTAGGCTCGTTCCTATTAGAAGTAAATATTGCCTAACTCTTTTATACATGAGTGTTCAATTTCTTGAATATATGACAAAGTTTTGTTAAATATATTTTTCAATATTGGTCTTTTTCTTGAACAAAATCAAAATAAGTACACAGAGAAATTTCTTTTCCCACTTTGCGGTGAACTATTTAAATATCAAGCATTCTCAAGAATAGCCTTTTAACTCCCTATGATACAAACATGCTTGGAATGACTTTTTTATTTTTTTAATTAAATGAGAAAACCGGCTGCACAAATTTTTCTATAATACTAGTGGACTCACTTGTAACACCTTGCCCTCGCTACCCTCCAATCACTCAACGCACTAAGGCTCAATTACCAAAATGCCCTCGGGTGCCAATGTTCATTTTAAAATATGTTTTTAATTATCAACGATGGGGTTAATCAGAAGATGAGATGCTACTTCAATAAAACTACTCTGACATGAATCTCAGGCCTTATTGTTTAACTATGGCATTTAATTAATTATGATAAATCAATGGTCCATTACGGGGCCATCACATGTAAATTAAATTATGGTCATGTTTCCATTATAAGATAGGAAATCAAGGTATTGGATAAGGTCTTCAAAATAAGGTCATAAGACTAGCATCACAAGTGTGCATAAAGCATGCTAAACATTAAAACTAAAGAGGGAATAAAGGCAAATGCCACATGCATGTTTAAGCATCAAAATGTAAATAAGCTGTCCCCATTGGCTGATACAAATAGTCCACAAAGTAAAATACTGAAAATACAAACAAAACCTAAAACCAATTGGTTGAACTTAAGTAAAAGTCACCCAACAACCTCATCAGTGAGACCATTGGCAAACTCTGCACCAGAAGGGATCTCCGACTTGTCTCTAATTAGTAAAAATCTGAAAGGTGAAAAGAATGAGTGATTCAAAGAGCTCAGTGAATTATCTTAAATACATGATACATCACATGCATTATTTATGCCAAGACAAGAAATGTACAAACATTTGAAACACATTAGGCATTTCAATCACTTTATTATTTTAGGTTAACATTAGGATTGAATGGACTATCCTCAATATTTTTCTACTTGTAACATGCATCGACTCAAGGTTTAGTTTAGGAATACTTTCTAAGATGAGCATTGACCTTTAAGGACACCATCCTAGTGATGCCATTAACTATCATAGACACTTCTTAAGATAAACTCACGCCTACGAGTAAACCTTGGACTAGACTTAGTGGAGAATCATAGACGAGAGTGGTGTTTAACTAGTCCATGATCTCAGGGTTCATCCTACCACGTAAGGGAATACCCCTATGATGATCAAATATAGATTCATTACATTGAACCCAACTACCTATGGACGATACCCACAATAATCAAATATGGATACGCCATGCCGGTACATGGTTCTAGTCTCATTAATCTTATTTTAGTTCAACAAGTCAAGGAATTCATTGTACTAGGGTTTACAATATCAAACGTTTTCAATATATATGCATAATTGAGATTTAAATCGACTAAGTAGAGATGATCCAACATAGCATATACATACATCATGCATGGGTTGACAATAAATTAAAGGTATGACATCATCATATGAGTATCAAAGTACCGTGGATAATGTAGCAAGGTATCCTAGCATGGTATTCACCAAATCTCACATATCAACATGCACACAAAAGTAGGATGTTATCACAAATTCATTCGACCTAGGTTATTAGATATTCAATTACATCTATGATCTAAAATGAAGATAATATAGATGAGTATCAAGATTCATTTTAACTTATTGTCAGTCTTTGGATCTTCCTTGGATTTTGTGTTTTGAGCTTTGACACACCGATACTTAACCTAAAACATTAAAATGATGTGTTTATTGTTTTATTCTATATCTCAAGGGGTTTTAAGTCTTATTCTATACGTGTTTACTATATATGGCCAAGGGTATGATATAGTGTACCGATCACTATTCCTACCCCACTTTTTGTGCATTGTTGGCCTTGTATTCAGGGTTGGGCTTAACCAACTCAATTCTAGTCTTTAAGAGTCATTAGTCATGACCTCTCGTGACCTTTCTTCATGAGTTAGAGAGTCCTAATACTTAGCTATGTTCAACGTGCATTCTTTACATGGAAACCATGGTTGTGCTCTATTTCAATCACCTCGTTTTGTTATTCATGTGGTAATAACTTTGGACTGATCCTAACCTTCAGATCATGTTTTAGTGTTTCCAGGGTCTCCATAAGGTTGTTTTAACACTTAAATTGGTGCACCTAATTAGTCCCAAAGGATGCCTAAAACCACCAATTTTTAGGGTTTTGTTTTTGTTTCCTACTCATAAGGTGCCCTAAGAGGCCCTATTTTAGGGTTCTTCTTTTCAGCCACTTTTTCTTGATTCTAAACCTCTCTAAAAGGATTTCAAAGTGTTCCTGACATGGTTATGAAGGTTGCAACTTTCACCCTCAAGATTTTCCATGCTATGTCACATGAAACCCATACGTTGATATGTTCTTATGCCACAAAGCACCCTACTCTAGGCTCTCCTTTTATTGTTTAGTCCACCTTCTTTTCCTTGATCTTTTGTCACCTTGTCCTTCCTGTTCTGAGGTCCTAACCCATTGATACGTGGCTGCTAGAGCAGCCACGATAATTGTCACTCAAGCACCCCAAAACGCCACGTTTTGGGTGTTTTTCTCTAACCTAACTGTGGGTGCATGTGTGTGGGGTGTTAAGTTATGGTTCCCCACTTCAAACCATGACAAATGAGGGTTG